>VIAB01000356.1:266404-288622 GCA_009801035.1 Oophaga pumilio | reverse complement strand
TGATTTTCTCTGGTGGGCCCAAGGTGTTCCAGTCAGACGCTGCCTGTGTTGAATACTTTACGGAGGATCTGTCAGCTCTCCTGTGTTATGCACTTTACAGAGGATCTGTCGGCTCTCCATTGTACACTCTACAGAGGATCTGTCAGTTCTCCTGTGTTGTATACTTTACATATGATCTGTCAGCTCTCCTGTGTTGTGCACTTTACAGAGAATCTGTCAGCTCTCCTGTGTTGTACACTTTACATAGGATCTGTCAGCTCTCCTGTGTTTTGCGCTTTACAGAGGATCTGTCAGCTCTCCTATGTTATGCACTTTACAGAGGATCTGTCGGCTCTCCTTCATTGTACACTCTACAGAGGATCTGTCAGTTCTCCTGTGTTGTATACTTTACATAGGATCTGTCAGCTCTCCTGTGTTGTGCACTTTACAGAGGATCTGTCAGCTCTCCTGTGTTGAGCACTTTACAGAGGATCTGTCAGCTCTCCTGTGTTGTGCACTTTACATAGGATCTGTCAGCTCTCCCGTGTTGTACACTTTATATAGGATCTGTCAGCTCTCCTGTGTTGTGCACTTTACAGAGGATCTGTCAGTTCTCCTGTGTTGTATACTTTACAGAGGATCTGTCAGGTCTCCTGTGTTTTGTACTTTACATAGGATCTGTCAACTCTCCTGTGTTGTATACTTTACGGAGGATCTGTCAGCTCTCCTGTGTTATGCACTTTACAGAGGATCTGTCGGCTCTCCTTCATTGTACACTCTACAGAGGATCTGTCAGTTCTCCTGTGTTGTATACTTTACATAGGATCTGTCAGCTCTCCTGTGTTGTATACTTTACAGAGGATCTGTCAGCTCTCCTGTGTTGTGCACTTTACATAGGATCTGTCGGCTCTCCTGTGTTGTACACTTTACATAGGATCTGTCGGCTCTCCTGTGTTTTGCACTTTACAGAGGATCTGTCAGCTCTCCTGTGTTGAGCACTTTACAGAGGATCTGTCAGCTCTCCTGTGTTGTGCACTTTACATAGGATCTGTCAGCTCTCCTGTGTTGTGTACTTTACACAGGATCTGTCAGCTCTCCTGTATTGTATACTTTACAGAGAATCTGTCAGCTCTCCTGTGTTGTGCACTTTACACAGGATCTGTCAGCTCTCCTGTGTTGTGCACTTTACAGAGGATCTGTCAGCTCTCCTGTGTGCTCTTAACATTTGTGCTATTCCATGTTACTGCTCATATAAATATACAGCTTTATCAACCTCTAATTCCCTTGTCAGTTGGATGTGTTCCTGAGCAATCTCTCTTTGTCAGCACTAAGTGCCAAGTTGGATAGGAGACAACAGAGACATACCTCATTGACAAGGCGAATAGTGTCACCTAGTTTTCCATTTATTCATACATTGTACTTTAAGGAAGAACAACAGAAAAATGTTCTTTTCTTCAAATGGGAAATGCAATTATTTACTAAAAGAAGCAGGTCAGGACATTTAAAGTGATTTTTTTTTCTATTTCACTGTCTCAAGCGTCAGAGGCAAATCAAAGGGAGCAGTGGTCAATTTAAATGTATAGCAACGAGTGTCATATCTGTAGGTGCAACCTGTCTGCATCTCCTAGAATAGCTCCTCATTATACATTATGACTGGAACTGCACTGTAATTCTGATTAACAATTACAGTTCCTGTGATTAAAACTTTGACGCAACAACTGCTTAATGCCGATAAAACAACCACCTGAGCAGCCGTGACCTTTGTAGTAGTATGAATAACCCCAAACTGCAGCCCTCCCTGATATCCATGACCTCTTCCCCCCCCTTATAGTCCCCTATTAAATGGATCACTTCTATAATGTTTTGCTATCTTTTGTCACTCAGTACTTCTACATCGTATTTCATCTCAGCGGGAATTGTAAGGTCAGTTCTTTTTCTGATCTGACATAACCGCTATCCCTTATCTTGCAGTCTACCATAATGGATGTAATTGCCTTTTTTTTTCTTTTTATCTCTCCAGTCTAAAAAGTGTAAGCAATTGCCTTTTCCTTGGCTCAATTACACTGAAAAGGACTATAATCAGCAAGTCCTGATTGCTCTTTGTGCTGGAGAAGTTATTGAATGATTCGAGGCTCGAGCTGAGCTGCTTGCCTTTTATGCCGTGTTTTAGAACATACTTGATAAACATAATCTACTTTTTTTTCCCTTTTATTTTGCAATATTGGTAATGCCGGCATTACGGCATATATGGAGCGCGCTCTTTTCATTATGTTGCATTGAAAGGATAATCCGACTACGTTTTCCTTTTTTTATTGCCTGCTCTACACAGATCTGCGATGGCAGAATTTATTCCTTGTGCCACTTTGAATCTCGTGGTTACGGCTTCGTTTTATGTCTTTGCCCATTGTTAGAATTGAAACCAGAAGTGCACAGGTTAGTTCCTGTCATTTCTCCAGAGCGTCTCTAGCCTCCGCACTAACCAGTATGTGGCAATGCAACCAGCTTATCATAGAAAGTGTTGCTAAACTGTATTAATAACCCCTGCAATACCTTTAAAGTGAGGCTGTCGGCACAAAATGACTGTTCAAACCAAACATAGTGTACCCTCGACGTGTCGCGCAATTCGGTGGACCTTCCCATCCACTTGTTACCTATTATCTCCGCCATCTTCATCCTTGATTGACAGCACTGTCGTTACAGGAGACAGAAAAGGGCAGAGCTAGATGGAAAATAAGTAGGCGGAAGGTGCAAATTATTTAGCCTTGCCAATGGTGGACACAGAGAGGAGAGGACCCCTGTGCAAAAACAATGGGCCGGTTGCAGTCTAATAGTTTATCATAATGCACAATTCTACCTGCTTTGGACATGGTAGTGCCCCCCTTACATTTTGGGACCCTGTGCAGCTCCACAGGTTGCACCAATGGTATGTCCTTTCTCAATGGTGTAGCTGGGACCCTAATTGCAAATCTTTAACAATATTGGTCTTTTTGAGCCCTTTTAGCTCCAGGGCCTGTGTGTGATTGCAACTCCTGCGACTATTGTTACTCCTCTTTCCACCCCCAGTGGCGTAACTGGAAGCTCATGAGCCCCAATGGAAAGGATCCAATATTGGGCCCTTAATTATTGCAAATCTTTAACAATATTGGACTTTTTGAGCCCTTTAAGCTCCAGAGCCCGTGTGCGATTACAACCCACGTAATTATTGTAGTTACGCCTCTTTTCACCCCTCAGTGGAATAACTGGACGCTCATGAGCCCCAATGCAGAAGATCTAGTGTTGGGCCCCCAATTATTGCAAATCTTTAACAATATTGGTCTTTTTGAGACCTTTATGCTCCAGGGTCTGAGTCCAATTGCAACTATAGTAGTTATGCCCTTGTCCATCCCTTCACTGCTGAAATGACATCTGGGCTTGGTTTGAACAGTCGTTAAGTACCAACAGATGCCCTTAAAAAAGAAATCTTCAGCTAATAAAAAAAATGCTAAAACCGTTTCTTTGTCTTGTTACTATGTGTTCTTAAACTGTAGTTTGCTCTCGCTGTAAAGTGCTGTTATCCGGTTTCTATTTGCACTGTAGCAATTTGGAATATTCTTATTGGATCCCCACTTATTGGGAGAATGTACCTTACTTGGAAGGACAAAATTTGAATAGTATATGGAAGCTACAAATAATAGAGTGCCCTTGTTCTAGACATTTTTTGCCCTCCTGTTAAATGAAAATGACAGAATTTTTGGAGCTTTACCTAAAATCCTTCATTGGCATTAAATACTGCTGATCTTTGTAAGTCATGGGAACTTTTCGTATATTTTTTTGCATACATTTTAAAATATGTTTTAAAAGGTAGACTGTGCCACATTGCCTATGGGACCACAAATATATCAGCCCTGAATAGAAAAGACCAAATAAAAGAGTTTTTCTGTTAACAATAATGAAGGACTCTGTGCACTTGACCCTTTCGTAAAGGGCTCCAACGAGGTGTATCAACTTTTGATGGGAAGGAAAGCACAGCATGCGGAACTTTTCCACCAAACAATGAAAGCCTCATCTGAACCCCCAACAGACGCAATTATAAGTATAAAAAAAGTCTGTTGAGGGTTGTTTGGATCCATCATACAATGAGTCTGGAACTGTTTGGTGACTTTCGTGATGAATGGGAACCATAGTGCCGCTGTGAACAGAGCATCTGGGTGGTAACTTATTAAGGTATTTTCAACAGTTTATTTGTATATAAAAAAAAGTCATAAAAAATGTTGCCGTATTTGCACCAAAAAAAATTACGTTTTGCCCTTTCTTTTAAAAATGTTGCACAAAAAAATATAGCGTCACTCCAATTTGATACCTACCTTAATTTGGGGCGAATATTTGCAACGTGGCTGCATGCAACGCTGACATCAAAAATTCCTCTTGTGAAAACTTCCCCCATTAGACTCCACCGATATATGGTAGTTACCCCCTTGGTGTGGTGGAATTTGGGAAACAGTTTTCCTGAATGCAGAATTTTGGGAAATTTAGGTCTGTAATGAGTATAAGCAGCTCTATAACCTAATGGGCTCCTGACGATGATTATTCAGAATATTTTACTATTGGACACTACAGTACTGACAACAGCCATTTAACATTGTGTACTGCCATGTATTTTAAGATATTAGTTTCATTCCAGTCATCAAACCACAGAGAGTGCCCGTATGTAAATGAATGTGCTTTGTTTACCGGCCCACTGTGGGAAGTTTTCCACTGCTCTATGTTAAATTTGGTGTCTTTACTGGAACCCGTCGTTTAGTTTGTGTTATCGCTTTTCACCACACACCATGTTTATTTTCTAAATCAGCAAAATTTCTACACTGAAAAGTTTTTAATGTAGATATTAAGATATTATTCTGGTGCCTTGTCTCTGCTTTGGCACGCAAAGTGTAGCCTGCACCAGTGTTGAAGGGCACTTATAGTGCGATAATTTGGCATCACATGGTTCTTCTGATCATGTATTGGCTCTGAGCTGGACTAGGAGTGTAAGCTTCTGCCACCAGACATCTCTACAGTTTATCTTCCCTAAGAACAAAAGGATTGGGCATTGGAATTCTACATGCCGTATTGTCCTTTTCTCCAAAGTCATCTGTTGAGGTAAGAGTTGGGAGGCCCTCATACACATTAGATGGTTATCCGATTCTATCGACAACGATTGGATTTGGGAAACATGCAGTACTGTGCAGAAGTTATAGGCAGCTGTGAAAAAAATGCTGCAAAAGAACAATGGTTTCATAATGGCAGTATTTAGTTTGTATATTTATATCAATTAACAAAATGCAAAGTGAATGAACAAAAGAGAAACCTAAATCTAGGTCCTTGCACACAGTATTTGAAGGATCTGTGCGGGATGTTGTTCCAAAGATCTGGAGAACTAATCGCAGATCTTCTGTGGATGTCATTTGTGCAAATTCTTCTGTCTCTTTATGCAATCCCAGACAGACTGGATGATGATGAAAATTGCTACAAGTAGAAAAAAAATAAGTAAAAAAAGAAAAGAGCAACGGCGCTCCTCTAAGATAGTACGTTTCACAATAAATTGGTGCTCGCCTGTTACAGAAGAGTTGTGCTAGGGTTTAGGCACAACTCTAATGGAACATCTTAAATCTTTTCCTTGTAGCACCTTCACATGAGAAAATAAGTATTGCATAGTGTCCATTGAAATCAATATACTGTAAATATAATGCAAAGACCTTGCAGGTTTTCCCAAGACCGATATGCTTTTTGTATCCCGTCTCTAGCTTATTGATCATGGTTGACACGAGCTTTCCACTTTCTGTGTCCTAGGGACTCTGTGAGTGACTGCTGAGCCACATTATGGATAGCAGGGTCTTGGGGCTGTGTGTGACAGCTCAGCCGCCCTATGGATCGCAGGGTTGTGTTGGGCTGTCAGTGTTGTGTTTAGCTTTCCTCCAGGCGTTTTCCTTTCTGGATCATTGCCATTCTATTTAACTGGCTGGCAATGTTGTCATTGCCAATTGTAGTTTCAGCTGAGTGGTGTATATATTTACTCAGTGCTCTGTAATTTGATATTCTGATCTCTTGTTGCCAGACCTTGGATTTACCTTTTGACTACCCTTTTGTATAACCCCTTTTTGCCTTTGTTGCATTCTGACCTTAGTTACCAGATCTTTCACTTTGCCCCGATTATCCATTTGTCTTTAACGTACCTTCCAGCTTTTGACATTGGACCTCTTGACAACTCTGCCTCACAGCTAGTATGTTATTAGTCATTAGTGTCACAATGGTCCCGAAAAATGGGCGTCTATCAACTGTGAACATTCTTCTAAAGCAGTTGATGCTCTTAAATATCATTTCAGATTAGTGAAAGAGGTTGCAAAGTGACTGGGAAGGTAATCAAGATAATATTGTATTACCAATGCCTAGCTTAAATTGGGAAAAGATCAAGTATCAAAAATGACCAAAATGCACTTCTAAAGGTGTTCATAAGTAAACGGTGGCCCGATTCTTACGCATAGGGTATTCTAGAATATGTATGTAGTTTATTTATGAAGATTTAAGAATAATGCAATGGGGTGTATATAGAGGCTGCTGCTGGGGTATATGTGGAGGCTGCTGCTGGGATATATGTGGAGGCTGCTGCTGCTGGGGTATATAGAGGCTGCTGCTGGTGAGGTGTACGAGGAGGCTGCTGCTGGGGTTTACGTGGAAGCCGCCGGTCAGGGTACTTCCGCTGCGAGCAGCCAGTAGATGACCGGCTGGCGCCAGTCATCTCCCGGCTGCGTTGCCGCCGACCTCCATGCGGCAGGAGATATCACGCGGTGGCGTGCGTGGATCAAATCCTGCGCCAATTAGCGGCCGGACTGCGCCTGTCGCTGATTGGTCGCGTCCGGCCAGATGTGACCAATCAGCGACGCGGGATTTCCGTTACAGACAGACAGAATTAGATGATTATATAGTAGATAAAGGTGTTCATACACCATAGGTAGCAGTTGGTTGGATGCTCCTTCAGGCCAACAACTGAGTATGCATGTGATCCTAGTAAGGAGAATGGAGTAGTCCACTGCCTGAAACCACTGGTGCTGACTTCTCCTGTGGAAATAAGAGGATACTTTCCTGATCATTTTCTCCTTGTCTTTGCCTATCGGGAGAGAGTTGGTAAGCTTGCATACTTGTTAGATGGCCAGTTGGTTCTTCTGAAACTGGCAGGTTTTGCTGATTTTAGTTTGTATGGGGACTTTTACCCCACACACACTGTACCTCATAGAAGAGTAGGGTAAGGTCCATTAGGTAGATCTGTAGATATTTTTGTACCTTTCTTCACTATGACTTATGGAGGACACATTTTTGGGGTAAACCTCAATATGGTTTTTTTCTTCTTTGCTCAGAACCACCTTAATAATTATAGTTTATTACTGTGTTCAACCCCCAGGAATTCTCTCATACGGTTCGTTTCTTCGTCATCCACGCTCTGCTGTTTTCCTTTTACCACTGTTTTCAATTAGCATTTGCGCTACAAGGAAGAAATATGGACAGCCACTGAAAACAATCAATTTATTGTCAGGCTCTTACTTTCTGCCATATAGATAATGATCATTGTGTATGTTAAGTGTAGCTGAATACCCCTGAGCTATAATGTCTTGCCGTATGAATGGACCTTTCTAATAAAAATGTAAATTCTGAGCCAGTAAAGAAAAAGTGTTTTGTTAGGAGAGAATTCATTTTCCTCCATAAAGGAACGGAGTTTGAGACAAACAATGTATGATGGGAAACAAACTGTGGATTAATAAATTTCTGGGTAAGCATGGAATCATTTTATCAGAGACCCATGAAGAGGTTTTTGATTTTTTTTTTGTTTCATTTGATTTAATTTTTTTTTATAGGCATTTTTGTAATTTTTAAGAAATCTTAAATAATTATAATTTATTTACACTGATTTAGTATCTAAAATATGGAATACTTGGGCATTATTTTCTTTCACCATGCATAGTATTCAATATGTCTTTTATCTTGGGGCTGTAATTTGTATTTGTTTATCATATATCCCTTTTTGGATATTCAATAAGTGTTTGTGTGTTGTTTTTTTTTTTTTAACTTATTACTGTCTCTTTTGTCACTTTTCAGATAAGGCCCCCCATACATATTAGATGAAAGTTGGCCAAACATGACAAATTGGTATTATCGGCTGGCCTCAGGCCATTTGTATTGGGGCCTCGCCATTCTCCCCTGACACATGATGCCAGGGAAGGCAAAGATTGGGAAGTTGTAATTTCCATTTCTGATCCTTTTGTTTTTAGTGGAAATAAACCAATTCAAGAATTGTCTGACAACGACCTTCTCCTCTTTCCCCATTGAAAACACATGAACTTTTGACCAAGTGCTCATACGTATGAAGGAGTCAGGATGGATAGATGGTGGCTGAACAAACTTTCATCCAACAGCTATCTTGCCTATGACCATCTTCAACCAAACGATTCTGAAGGGGTAGCTTGAATAAGCCTAAGGGGTTATGCTCTTACCAGTTCGATTCGGCCTAGTATTTCATCTGACCTGATCAGCTGTTTAACAAAGGGTTAAATAAATGTTAAAACCTCTAATGCAACAATTTTTTAATGTTAATTTAACTTTCAGAGCATTTTTTGGATAGTTATGACATGAAACATCTGTGGCTATGCTATAAATATCATAGATGGGAATATCCCATTAAGAAAATTTCCTATACATGGCCTGGACCACTTGAGGACTGAAGTTGAGAACCATTGTAAATCACAATAGGTAGGTCATTGCATTGTACTTATAATCTGTTGACTCCACACTGGCCATGAAACATGATTATACATTTCTCACCTCACCTGATGCCTGAAATTATCCTCCCACTGCCTCATCTGCTGACATCAACGTCCCTTTCTTCTTGATTCCAAGATGTCCACCTCATTGTCATGGGGAGCACAGTGCTCAGTCTAAATCATACCTTCTTTGCCATTTCCTTTGCTGTGCTGTTGGGACAGAAAAGAAGGTAAGGCATGGTATGGACGTACTACTGTGCTCCTCATGCCACTTTTGGTGCCTTCTTGGAAGCTGGAGGAAAGAATTGAAGATCTGAGCAGAGGAGTCTCAGAGACGCACACGAATAGCACCAGGTAGGATGACTAACTATACATGATAAACGTATAGTCACATTTTAGTCTCAGGGTGGAGGGTTGTTTTACTGAATTTGTGCCCAATCTTTTATGGCCATCCCAATGACTCAGGAGTTTTGTTTGGTCTTTCATGTCTCGTGTGCAAATGCATGTCTCATGTAAAACAAGTATTTTAACCCTCATTCTGAAAATCAGGTCAGTGCCGGATGAAATCAGTATTATGCCGAGACCTGTAGGCTGACGGAAAGACCTGGTTGTAAGTAGTCTAATGCAACATTAGGCACATGAGCCTTTGATTTGAGGACCGGTAGGACGGCTGATTCATTTTCATCCGTCTTTCATTTGGGGTCGATTAGCTCTTGCTCTGTTTCCCTTTCAGTAAATACATCGATAATGGTTATGCACATAGTGGTAACTTCCAGATCCTTTCTTACAGCTTTCTTATTTTAATAGTGTCATTTTATGGCAGGTTTTAAACTGGTACTCAGGGAAATGATGTTTGCCATGTGTGCAGTTATAGATAGAATCATTACATGAAGGGGGAAATCTGCGCATTCCCCTCCATTGCTACTAAAGTAACTGCTTATAGGAATAATATTTATCGACCCATAAATGTAATTTTTTTTTGTAACATATGTTTTATGATTTTGGAAAATGGCCAAGATTTAAATTAAATTTCCTTTTGTATGGCAAAGATCAACGTGAGGGCTTTTGGCATCACCCCATCTTGTTATAAACAATCAAAGGCAAAAGAGTTAGAAATCTTTTATCAAAGCTACAAGCAAAATTCATTAAAAATAGCAGTAACACATGCATTATAGGATTTTCCCAGAGATTGCATATGGGGGAGTTATGCCGCACAAAGCACAAAATAAAAGCCGCAAGATTTTAATCATATATTTAGCCTTTGATAGATCCCATGTGTTGCTGTGATTTTTCTTCCTTGTTTTTCGGCATTAGGGATAACCACATTTGGCACTTGGGATGGTTTTCTCTCTACATTCCCATCATTCCAAGCTAAGCGAAAGAAAACGAAAAGAGATGGTATTATATTATTACCTAAACAGGTGTATATATGGAAATATTCAGAGGGATAAAAAGTGCAGGAGTGGACACAGAAAGAAGAGGGCCCCTATGCAAGAACAATATATGGCCCTTTGCAGTCCTATAGCTCATCATAATGCACAATTCCACCTGCTTTGGCGGGGGCAGTGAGTGGCCTTCTCAACTCTTGGGCCCTTGTGTGGCTGTACAGGTTGTACCAATGGTATGTCTACCCCTGAGATAGAGCATATTGAGGTCAGAACATGGAATTATGTAAGATAGTCAAGATAAGTCTTTCCCTTTTGTAGAGTTTTATAAAAATTCAAATTTTTGGAAGACCTGGATCAAATCCATACCAGCCCAGGATTTTCTGTTCAAAGGCTATTCCCTCAAATAAGCAAGTTATCCTGCATCCATGGTTTGCTTGCCGATTCCATTGTCCAACCACTGGGACCGCAACAATCCCCAGAATGAGGCTCTGGAAGCTTTTAACAATTTTGTCCCTGCAGTCCTGTTTTATATAGAGCAGAGGTGCACAACCTTAACCTTCACATGTTCAATCTCCACTCTGCTCATTGTCTTTTTGACTGTAGAAGAAAGTAGAGCACAGCGGCCCACAAATAGTGAATAGTTTATTTTTAGGAATAACGTGCCCATAGACATTGAATCAGAGATGGCCAAACTAGCTTACTTTTGGCGAGTGGAACTGGATAGACTGATAGCGTTTCTAATGTGAATGATGATGTCCCAATGGCAGATATTATGAAGAAGACGCAGGTTTGATTTTTAACGTGCCTGATCCTTTTGTTTTTATGGGAGGCAGCAAATAATTCTCATATTCCCATTGAAAACACGTATATTAGGCGTAGTTGAGTGTGAGCATGTAGGGGAAAGTCAGCAGAAAATGTTTCTGGCCAGATAATGTAAGTCACTTTAGGCCAAGGAGGCCATGTGTATTGAGGCCTCCTTAAGGAGGTGCACCATGATTGTTTTTTTAAACTATAAGTAATATAACTATTTTTTTTTCCATGTGCCCCTTTGCCCAAGATATGTGCAGAAAGTGTTAGTCATGGGGAATAAGACACTTTTCTGAGTTCAGTAATATATGATAGATTGAGAACAAGGTCAACTGTGTAAAATTTCAAAAAGGGCCTATATTATAAAAGGTATAATTACCGTAATTAGAACATCCCATACTTGTACTTATATATAGCATAACTGTTGAATAAAAATACATGGACCACACATCCGACTATTATACATTGATCTATTGCAGGTGAACAAAGTTAAGGTCCTTAGCTAACTTAGAATTTTGATCAAATTGTATAAGCCCACTGCCAAATTGAGACAAACTTTTTATGGATCACTGCATTATTAGTTGTAGCACTGTGTGCTGACCACTGTAGGTGCTGTTACGTTGTGCCAGCAGTGGGAAAGACTAAGCCCAGCAGGACCTATTCTGTCAAGCAAAGCCCTCATGGTTCTGGGTCACAGCACCAGAGCAAAACAGGAGCAACATACAGCACCAGCACCACTCTTTTTTTTTTTTTATGTAGTCTCCGGTAGCAAACTGAAAACAAAGTAGGTGGGACCCTTTTTGTAGTGTCCTCCTTCCATACTTGCAAACTCCTTTGGATCATTTTGGAAGCTATTAGATAAATGGGGGAGTTCTTGGAGCAGTTGACAAATCCTCTAGGAGCTGTCAAAGCCTCCCTAAAGCATCTGGAAGGCAGGATTCTGGAGCATTTGGCAGGGGCCAAATACACATTTAGGGATGTGAAAGGGGTATGAAGGAGAGGCGGTTTATCCTGAAATTGAGTCATGCAATGCCAAAGCCTTTTATGCAGTCTGATTTGTTATGGAGATGACAAAAAGCTTACACGTATAGTGGATTGTTCCCTAGCCAGCAATTTCACATATTCTTTTAGTAATTAATGCAATGCCTGAAATATCTATTTAAGACTTAACCAGTGTAATTCTTCTGTATGTGTAAGAAAGGTAACATTGGATTGGTAATTGGTAATTTACATTGCCTTTAAGTTGATATTTGCAATTGCACTATGTAAAACAGCAAAATGTTAATTGATGGTGACTAATCCAGAAGAAGAAACAATCTAAGCATCAATCAGATGGTGGTTAACATCTATGAAATGAATAATAATCTGTATGTTGGGTGGGGAACTTCATTACTCTTGAATAAAGCATGAGTAAACCTGGATCCACTTTACTTATGACAATTAGTCTTCAGCAGACTCTATGATGTACAGTTCCTTCAATGTAATACCCTAGTAATGGCTGACTCACTCGCATTTCCTTTGTCTTTATATACAATTTGATGGATATAAATGCCCACTATTAAACAGCTTAGATCTGAATGTGATCTGACCTGATGACATAAGGTCTTTTGGCATTCGCGATGTAAAAAAGTAGTAAAGTCATCTCCGACCATTTCTACAACTGACCATAAAACATATTTTGTAAGATGTCATCTTTGGTATATAATCAGACAAGGTTGTAGTGTAAAAGTGTCTGTTAGAATAGATATTCAGGTTTATAATTGTATAATGGATGGATGTATAACATAGACACCAGTGACTGGAATAATGACACTTGTCAATGGGCAGAATATATTAAGAAGCAAGTGAACAGTCAAGTCTGGAAGTTGATGTGTTAGAAGCAGGAAAAATTGGCAAACATAAGGATCTGAGTTACTTTAATAGGGCCAAAGTAATATAGCATAAATGATAGCTAGAGCATCTTCAAAATGGCAGTCTTGAGGGTGGCTATGGTTAGCACCTTCAAAAGTAGTTCAAAGAAGGGCAACTGGTGAACCAGTGATGGGTACCAAAGGCTGTTTAGAGAACAAAGACCAACTCATCTGGTCTGATCCCACAGAAGAATTACTATAACACAAGTTTCTGAAAAATGTTGTGCTAGCTTTGATACAAAGATTCACATAGCTTGCTGTATAACCGGAGACAGTAAAGTGTGCTTAGATGGATCTCAGTCCATTATCAAAAGTACGTACAGTGGATATAGGAACATCAGAACTGAACCATGGAGAAATGGAAGAAGGTAACCTGGTCTGATGAATCATGTTTACTCATGGAGGACCAGATTTGTGTGTTTCACTTACCTTTGCAAGGGATAGCGCTATGGTACATTATAGGAAGAAGATAAGCCAGCGGAGGCAGTGTGGTTAATAGTCTACTGGGACATCTTGGGTTTTTCATTTATGTTTATGTGAATTTGACATATATCACTCACCTAAACCTTAGTCACACCCAGGGTTCTCCTTCATGGTAGCAGTATTCCCTAATGGCAATGCTCTCTTTCAGCAGGATAAGTCCAAGATTCTTAATATCAAAGGTCTACGCCTCAAAAGGTCAAGGCTATTTTGATGACACTAGGGGAACCTAAGCTATAGTTAATTGGTCTGTGTGTGTCTTCTTTGGCTTTAGAAGTATTAACTAACTTGTTCCTTTGAACTGTAAATTATTTATGGATGGGGTTGACATCTGGGGAAACCACTTTTCAAATCTCCAGCTGTTACGGGGAAGAATGGACATTATAAAAATGCTCCTACTGGAAGAAAGCATTACAGGTCCTTAAGTTAATGTGCTGTCATAGCTTTCAGTCATCACCTGTGCAAACTAGTCAACAACAGGCATTGTAGGATTTTTTGTAAAATTACAACTTTGCATAGATTTTTATTTTTTTTTGTTTGTAGGGTGGGCCTTAATATGTTTCAAGATTTTGGTTATAAATGTTAACCAGTATGTACTTGGTTCTCCAGAACCAAGAAATACCATCTAGTTAACCATATATGCTTTAAAGAGAGGACATAACAAGGGAGTGTGCACGGCAGAAACCCTTTTTCAGAAAATTTTTACAAGTTAATGAAAAAAAAAATGTCAATGGAAAACTCAACAATCTACCTAAAGATGACTTTATTTGGAAATCCCTAAAATATTCTAATAATTAAAGTAATATTCCACAATAATATGTGTGACCTATCATTAGAATAGTTCATCAATATTATATTGTTAAAGGTCTGCTTACCGACACAGCAACTGATCAGCTGTTCTTAGCAACAGCTATGGCATCTGGATGTAGGCAGTTTTCGAGAGTTGAAAAGCAACTGTTTAGTGGCCACTGCCTGTTACTGCAAGAGATTAGGATTTGCTTTGCAGGGTTCACTAATCATTTGACACAACTGTGCTGTACTGCTGCTTACATCCACCAACTACCTCTGCTGAGAGCAGTAGACTGGTGCTGAGAGCAGTAGATTGGTGCTGAGAGCAGGAGATTGGTGCTGAGAACGGCAGATTGGTGCTGAGAGCGGCAGATTGGTGCTGAGAGCAGGAGATTGGTGCTGAGAACGGCAGATTGGTGCTGAGAGCAGGAGATTGGTGCTGAGATCAGGAGATTGGTGCTGAAAGCAGGAGATTGGTGCTGAGAGCAGCAGATTGGTGCTGAGAGCAGGAGATTGGTGCTGAGAGCAGGAGATTGGTGCTGAGAGCAGGAGATTGGTGCTGAGAGCGGCAGATTGGTGCTGAGAACGGCAGATTGGTGCTGAGAGCAGGAGATTGGTGCTGAGAATGGCAGATTGGTGCTGACTGCTGAGAGCAGGAGATTGGTGCTGAGAGCGGCAGATGCTGGGAATACCTATCTGAAATTGATGAACTTGTAGAGAAGCAACTGATTAAAATAAAAGTCTAAGTTCCATTCATCCAGCACCTAAACACTCACTTATTTAGGACTAGACCTTTTATGTTATGTTTACAGATTTAGGCTATTGGGTTTCTGCCAATTATAATTTTGATTTTGTACCTAGATCTGGGTATAATTTCTTTCTTGCTTCAAATACTGTATATTTTTGAGGAAATCTCCAATAACCATTTGTGAATTAATTCTAAATTTTCTTTTTTTAATTTTTTCGATTGCAATTTCCATATATGCAGTATATATATGAGTTTAACTAGGACAGCGGTATATCAAGCCTTTAAGGGGAAACTCTTTGAAACTACTCACAGTAGTCGAGTGGACCCTGTATTTGCCTAATAGAGAAGTTGATTGATTATGGCATCAATAAACCCGCTAATGTATTCTAAAGAAAGTCTTCATCTTAGAAGCGGATTAATTTGCTATGAATTAATGAGTGATTTATTTGACATGGCTCGTTTGAAGATGGCACTTTGCAACTCAATTGGTCTTAAAAGTATGTCTTTAATGTTTCAAAATAATCAATGCTTCTAAGGAAAGGCGTGGGAGCGAGCAGGGTGTTATAAAATGGGACATATGTTTTTACCTATGCATTGAAACAGTTGATGGTTTTAGTGTATTTTCAGCTCAGTACATTTAATTTACTAATTGCATTGCGCCCTCTCAGCCAGATAACTTTCTTTTCTTTCTCTACTTGGGGGAAGAGGTATTGATCTTGTAAAATGTTAGTAATGTAAATGATTTGTACATGCCATTTTCTCAATCAATTTGGAATACTAATTTCAAATGTATTATATTTAAAAGATTCCCTATATCCGATCACTTCTTTGCTCTTGTCACCTGCACCTCAAAAAGATATCTCCAATTTGACTTTTCCTTACCTTTAACTCTGCAAAAATGCCCTGATTCATTCTCACCTGGACTACTGCAACTCTCTACTAATTGGTCTCCCTCTCACTAAACTCTCACTTCTCCAATATATTCTAAATATAGCAGCCAAAATCATATTTCTGTTGAACCACTACACTGATGCTGCTGGTCTTTGCACTGGTTTCCCATCCACTACAGAGTCCAATATAAAGTTATCACTCTCACCGACAAGGCTCTCCACAGTTCTGCATCACCCTACATCTCTTATCTTATCTGTCTACTATCCTACCTGTCCTCCCTGTTCCGCTAATGACCTAAGACTAACATCCTCAATAAGCCAAACCTCCCACTCCCGTCTCCAGAACTTCTCTCGTGCTTCACCAGTTTTCCAGAATGTACTACCCCAGACAATCAGGTTTATTTTCAGTATCCACAGTTACAAGAATGCCTTGAAAACACATTTCTTCAGATGGGCCTATCCCCTCACCTCATTAATCTATCGAACGATCCCCTGTTCTCTCTTCCATGTACTCAGTAGCATTTGGTATCTGTACTTGTACATACTGTCTGGTGACTGGTTTATGCAGCATTATTATTATTATGAAGAGGATTTTCAATTTTCACAACTTCTGTTCCTATTGAGGCATATGGAAGTCAGAGTCAAAGAAAGGTTCCCCACTTGGCAACCTTCTCTACTTGACCGAACATGTCAATCTTGCCTTAATTAACAGTCAATTTGTCCTTTGTTTCCTATCAGGTCTGTAAGTTTAGGGAGTAGAGAATTTTTGGTTGCAGATAAACCCTGGAAAATAAGGGAATATGTAGTTCCCCTCTGCCCAAATACTACACATTATAGATAGTAATTAATGAACCCTGTGAAAGAAGCTCATTAACTTCAAGTTGGATCTGTCTTTACATAGTCCTACAATGGTGTTTGTTCTCAGAACTTTGAATTATGTATCGATGAGTCTTTCGACTAAAATAATTGAGGCCTGTAGGGTAATTCTGAGGGTAACTTGCTGATGGGGGGTTCGATGTTGTATTTAGTCTTTGAGGCTGAGTTTCTTAATGTTGACCATTTGGGAATTAAAAGGGATAATCTGGACTACATTCATTACCTATTCATTTGATGTGTTAAAGAGTAGTTGTTTTTCCATAAATCAATAGTACACGTGAAATTCAGAAACTTGTATATCTTATCAGAGGAATATGCTTCTTTCACCTCCTAGAATGATCTTTCACTGTGTAAACTCTGTACTCAGTGGTAAAATCTGTATTCAGTGAAGACAGAGGTTCACATTACTGAGATGGGAGATGACGGTGCTTTGAAAGTTCTGTGGAGATGGAAGGGAGATGAAGTACGAGGCATTCACAGACATTCTACTGCGAGTTTTCCTGAAATGACAGTTATACTTTAATTGTTGTATCAGTATGTATCCCATTACTCAGAAACCCAGATTGCCAGAATACCAGGCTTGTCCCCCCATTCTTCCCTATTTAATTTCTAAAAAGGAGTCTATTGCACCAAGAGTGGTAACACAGCCAAGCACATTTGAGCATATACATAACCAGCTTACATAACCATATACTGTACATAACCAAACTTTAAAGTCCTCCTGGCCACAGTCTCAAATTCGTCTTTTTGGTGATATGCAAGGTTATTAATGGTGGAACCAATACCTATCTTAACAATTTTCAACAATAGGAGGTAGGTAGGATTAGGATGGGTAATATAATGTTAACTGCCATGTTACAGGTGAACAAAAATGTTTGCCTTGTCCTGGTCCATCATCCTTATCAGTTCTTCATGGCAATCAGGTCGAGGGCAGTAGGCAGTATGAACGTTCCCGGTCAGCACTAGAATGCTGTCATCCTAGGTGTCTTTAACCATTACTAGACCACTGATGTATCGAGGTACCAGCATTCAAGGGCAGGTCAAGAAAGTAATCCCAATTTTTTTCTGCTCTCTATTTTACTTTATTGAAAGAAGAGAGAGGCAAATGGATGCAAGACACTTCTAATGGCTGATTGGGTCCTACAAAATTAAGAATTAGGTGTTTCCAAAATCCCAAATTTCCTCGATCTATTGCAGTCCCAAAAAATGTTGCAATCCATCTAGAGGCACTAAAATACATTAGATTGTTTGAGAATCCTGATAAAGTGACATCATTTATTTAGTGTGTATGGACAAATTAACATATACCTTGAAATGAATAAGAATTATTCCTAAGGTCAACTATCAACATTTTTCTTTTTCTTCGGTCTCATTCAGACTTAAAATTTTCACAAACGAGTTATGTCTGTGTCCTTCTCTGTGTCCTTCACTATAGAAGTCAGAACTCCTACTTTGTCACATGTGTTATTGGGGACTCTCTCATCTGCACCAATACACTGAAACACGTCCGATTTTGACTGAGTCACGAAACAAAAACTCTCCAGTGTAAGTATATGGGTTTATTTAAAAAAAAAAATTGGACAGCATCTTGCTGCCATCCATGTGCTGTCAAATTTCCATGTTTTAGAAACTGAAGAAAGCTTCTTGTATACAAAAAAAACGACGAACCGCTCATGGTAAAAACTGATAATAGGACCAAACACTGATGCAAATCTGATCCAAAACTGATGAAAATATGTCAGTTTTTTGTGCATGAGAGAAAGCACTAATGTCTGAGTGAGCCTTAGCTATCATGTTTTTGGTTGAGTTTACCACCCATTTTTAGTGACCTAACGTTGCTGATAGGACAACCCAATTAATGGATAATTGTCTGTTACAATTTTTCACTAACTTGCATAAATACGTTGACCCAAAGGCGTTAAGGAGCCTTATGCAGTAGACTAAATTAATTTATGACTATTTTTTTTTCTCCCGACTATTATTTTAATTTTGTCATTGGTAATCCTGGAGTTAGTCAGAAGAAAATGAATAGTGTGATTAGAGGTGATTTTTATGATGCTACTTATATTAAAGTTTAGTATGTGGTCCTCTAATAGTGTTCAAGTCAGTGCACATTTTGGAAATAATTAAGTTTGCTTTATCATGAGATTGAATCAGCAGTAAATGCAGCTAATCGGTGAGGTGTGTATATATACCTTCTATATAATAACATGAGAAGGGAAATGAGTGTAATTTAATTAGTGTTTGAAAATCTTGAGAATAAAAAGATGAAGTGTCCCAAACACAGAAGGACATATGTCTGTCATGTTATTTGAAGGTACGTGGAGAACTTCTTGGAACTTGTCGAAATTTGTGTGGAAATTTTATGTAGCTATTTGCCAAGCAACAACCTTTACGCTACTTAAGTTATCATTATTCTTCATCACAATTGTTTATTGTGTCAATGGTAGCACTATGATTCCAAAAAATAGGACTTGAATCAAATGAGTCTTTCAAATGAAGAATAAAGTGGAAATCTCTATTTTACTAAATCAGTTCTTGAACATTCGATTAGGTAAGAAGTTGGTGTATATTGTGCTCTTCAGAAAGTGTGGTCATATACTGTAAATATGAAGTAGGTCGTTCTCTGAGTGTATTCATTTTTTCTGTTACTTAAAGTTAAACATTTGCAGGACCCTACATGGTAGTCTAGACCGTCGCATCCTTGGTGCCTCTTCTATGTAGGCCCATTGCAAAGTCTTGCTTGTATCACGTTCCAACGATAATATCATATTGGGCCAACACATGAGAAGAGGTGCCAAGAAGGCAGTCAAGTAGAAGACAGAACCCAGGTCTCTGGCTCGGTGGCCATTGACTGCTAGTGTGGCCACTGGACCAAGGCCCTGAAAATTTTTTTCCTTAACGCTCTTTCTCCTTATGTAGTGCTAGATAGATATAGAAATAGTTATGATTCTCATCGGCCCATGTTATGAGCTTTTTGCCTTTTCCGAGGTTGCTGTAATCAAAGAGAGATGTGTTGTCAGACTCTCGAATTTTGTCTTGTTTATTTCAACCCGAGTGGAGGAGGACATTTTGAAATGATAATTAAAACCTTCATAATTCGTATTAGATAACAAAAATCAAGACCTGTTCAATTTGGCATAAGAACAGAGGATGAAGATCAAGAGTGTAAGAAAATCTAATATCAAAAAGCACCACCTGTTCAGTTACTTTCCATGATGTATCTGGTCTCATTAGAAATATCTTTCCAATTTTGGAACTTTTGAATTTGCCCACAGGAGACACCTGAAAATAATTTGCTTTGTTTTATGCAAGATAAAACACAGATCTGTTACAATGTGGCATCTTTTTAAGTGGGTGTAAAATCTTCCTCAGTAATTTAAAATCATTTTCATTTCTTCTGTAACTAATTTTATAGTTTTTGGATTATGGAATATAGAATACAGCTTGTTAATGGCGTGATCATTATTAATTAAAGCTGCTATCTCTTGTGAACACCTCAGAACCTTGGACAAAATTGGATTTGTCATCTACTTTACTTAGCGAGCTGTTATTTTGAAGAATAATCAGATGGACAAAATGTATTAATCTAGTAACATTTAAGAACCTGTTTCGACAAAAATTTATGAAAATTGATATTGTCCCACCATTAGTGGTTTTATCTACCCTAAATGTATGTTAGGTGAGTTTATAACTATCTGGCCACCAGCCATGCAAACTAGATGAAGAATAAATGAAAAGTTGCCTTGGCCTACCGGTTACTGTAAAATATTTACCTTGAAAGTCTAAAAAAAACCCATCCTGGCTTAGTTCTACTCTATGAATTGAGGTTTTGTAGCAGTGTATCTGTGTAGTGTAACTAGGACTGTGGAGTCAGAGTCGAAGTCGGAGTTCATTTTGGTGGAATCGGAGTCTGTATAAAATGGACTGAATCCCACTCATAAAATATATACAAATTGGGTCCAGTAGTTCATGTGCTATAATTTTTTCATAAGAATTTGGGAAAGTTATGAAATGTCCTATAAATATCTGTTCTGTTCCTGATCTTATGGATCTGGGCTTTTTTAGTTGAGATGAATCTGTGCTGTACTTTATGTACATGCTAAGTAGTGAGGCCATGCTCTGGAGTCAGTCAGGAAAATTGAGGAATCTGAGTCGGAGGTTTGGCTTACCGACTCCACAGCCCTGAGTTTAACCTTCGGACCACCATAGTGGAGGAAATGTCTCTCCTGCTGTCTACACTATTTGAAGATTTGGTATGTGCAATAAGCGCAGATTTTCCACCATTTGCTTTAATAAGTTGTCACCTCATTACATAAATGGTTGCTGCCATCACTGTGGATCCAAATGCTAAAACACTCGATATCGGTGACCCATTTCCCAATTGGACACCCATTCATGGCTAATTACTCTAGTGCAGAAGATGCTCTCTCCAGTAACTTCTCACTCTCATTAACAGATGTCCCAAAATTTTATAAAAAGGGGTTGTTCCATCAGTACCTGCATGATCTCATTTACTTACCCTGGCATGATATGATGTCATAAACTTAGGCTTTGTATGGCCGGCATCAGTATTCTGAATTTACTGGAGCCTATAATGTGCTTTATATCATTATTGCTTAGCTCATGTCTTTTATTAGGCCTATGAATTTATTCTATAGCATTGGAAGCTGTGAGGTCACTAAATTATGATTAGTCAAGATGTCAGCCTGTTGTTTTCTTTATCTCTTTTATATGTGGTAGTGCTGGTTAATAACAAGTGATTTTTCTTTTATAGGTTATGAGTGTAACCGTAAAATGCAAATGTAAAAAAAAACAACAAAACAATAATTTTATGCAATAGACAAAAAGTATAGGTCACAAATGCTGTGAAATAAATGTCTCTGAAGTTTGCAAATTCAGCTGCATCAGTAAAGGAAGTGATTATTTATGGTGGATAACCGCATTCAATATGAAAGATACTGTTTTCATGACTCATTAGTGTCAACCAGCGGTGCAATTCTCATCACATAAGCCTGAGAAAGTATTGACTTTATACCACATCAGTTTCTAGTCCTACCTTACCATATCTCTACCTGCCACCACGACTCATTTCTTATCTCTCACTAGGCCCTGTCAGTCCCAAGCATCTGCACTATAGGCCACAGGGTAAAAAACTGTGTTTACAAAAACCCGTGTCCAATGAGGTCCCGTGTCCAATGAGTTCCCGTGTCCAATGAGGTCCCGTGTCCAATGAGTTCCCATGTCCAGTGAGTTCCCGTGTCCAATGAGTTCCCGATGCAATCACCTACTTATGTATAAAAATGACTTTCAGAATCTCAGGTCTGGAAATATGTGCGATATAGGAATATTGGGGGCAGATATTTTTCAGTACTTTTTAATCATGAATTTAATTTAAAGGGTTGTCCAGGGAAGATATTATTTCTGCTATTTAGTTCCGATGGTCGCATACCCATTGTAGGTTTTTTTGGTGGTGGACAGGATTCATAGGCAATTGGTCACCTCTATGTCGAACGCTGAGATGCACCGTACTTTTGTATTTTGACAGCATGTTTTTTGTTTGTTTTTTTTTTAAAGAAATCT
>VIAB01000356.1:255460-266247 GCA_009801035.1 Oophaga pumilio | reverse complement strand
TTAATTTCATAAGATCAATTGAAGAAATGTTTAAAATCTTGTCCCAATTCTCGTTAAAAACCATCAGGATAAGGGTAAGTGCGTCTTAAACCATGACTGAGGCCTCGCTATAGGCCGAAACATGTCGCTCTAGATGTCCACTGGTTTAATCTGACTGCATGTAACTGTGCTTTTACACGTTTTTTAACGATTTTTCAATAAATGGAAGTTTTATACAAATAAGACCTCCTGAGGGTGCAGCGGATTCTTCATCGCCGGGTCACATATTTTTTGCCTGGATTTCGTTTTTTTTGTTGGAGCTTACCGGATGGGCTTGCCTTCACTTCTCCTTGCATTAATGACCCTGAGCAACGCAGACCTTGACCCTTTCTTTGACTAGTACTAACCACTTGACACTGGAAAGGCCATAAATAACCTTCAACTTTGAAATATCCTTGCCCTGTTGTCTAGCCATCACAAATTAGCCCTTATCGCGATCGTTTAGATCCTTATGATTGCCCATTTTTCTTGCTTTTAAGACATCAACTTCAAGAACTGACTGTTCACTTACCATCTTATCCCATCCCTTGACAGGTGCCAAGAAATCGTCATTATCATCATCTACTCCCATTTCTGCGGTGAGCCTCATTGTAGGGATCCTTGTGGTTACGCGACACCACTTTTTTGCTAGTTTTCTTAAAATAAATACACTTTTATAACTTTTATTTATCATTATTGATGATTTTTGCTCTTCTCCACTTTGTGTTCACCAATAATTTGTGACCTTTTGATTTTGTAAAAACAAGTCGAACCAGTAGAAGTAAACTTTTTGCGTTGACGTTTTATTTTTTTCCCTCAGTTTTCTCTATTATTAAACTTTTTTCCGTGTGTCAAAAAGTGGAGCTTTTTTGAACAAAATTCCCTTGGCGTTCTGGCGTCCCTTTAATTAGCAGCGCCACGCATAATCATGCATTTTAAAACATTGTTTACTAGAAGCCGCCTGGCTGACATTTAGAGGGAGATTTTTCATATTTAACAACAAAACTGACATTCTCCCCACTTGATAAATAGGTGTAATTAATTTTTGTAAATACCTGCGGAAACTTTTACAGAGTATGTCGTGAACTTCAAAGCCAGCTCTGTATAGAATATAAATGCTAATTGAGTTCTAATAATTATTAATAGTGCTAAGAGCCACATTACAATAAAGTATGGGGTCAACTAATATTAAAAAATGAGATCTTTTTTTTTTTCTTCTGAAATTCTTTCCTAGGGAAAAAAAAATAATTCCTGGCTTCTAAGAAAACTTATCTTTGTTCTCTTTTTTTTTTTTTGCATGGCCCTTAATGGTCTGCAACATTCTGCCTTAAATGACTATCCAGCGTACGGCTCTATTGCTGAAAACCTCCTTAATATAAAATTTCCCCAAATGTGCTTCTGTTTACATAATCTGTCTACTTGAAAAATGATTGTGATAATCTCTCCAGGAAAGTATTCTACAAGTCTGCAACTCATAATGCTCTTTTCTATCTATGTGATAAATGCTGGAGAGACAAAGATGGCAGCTGTAGCCACATGGTCAACCATCAAAAGCTCTAAAATGGAATCAGAGGACAGTCTGTGTTGTTTTAAGTACTTCATCAGATAGCGAGGATTTCATTACCATTTTTTCTAGCCATAACTAATAACCTTTATTTTTCACCTATAGATAGTTTGTAATTTTTATCAAATTTTTGAGCGATCTCATGAACAATATCTATCCACGGGATAACTGAAAAATTGAAAGATCATGTGGATCTGATATCTGGGACCCTATCGATCCTTCACCCAAAGGTACCTCTAAAGGTGAGGAGGTTTAGGCCACCAGGTTTACTGTTTTCCTTTTATTCTCTAAGTTATCCCCTCCCCATCCTCTAGGAGGCCTGGGACAGAAATGCTAGTGCATCAACACGCACGACAGACAGGCATAAAAGAAAGCAACAAACATACAAACACTCATCAAAGGTAGAGAGTTATATAGGAGAGGGTAGCAATGTACCAACCAAATGGGAATAGGACAATGAGGAAAGCATACACCCAAAAACGGCACGCAACAATCTTCAGTAGCAACAACGATCTCCAATTTAGCACAGCATCTCCAAGGATCTAGGAAGCAAAGCTTTCACTGGCAAGAGAGAGAAGGTCTGACCAGATTTTATAGGGAAAGGAAATGACCAGTTCAGGAACAGCTGTGAGATGGAGCTGCAAGTTTCTAACCAACATAGGAAAGGGTCGTTATCCTCTTCAACACCAAAGGAAATGGAATCCATTTAATATGAAACACAAACACAAAGGATAAATTGAAGATCTGCGATTCACAATACCTAGTAATTTTCTAACCCCAGATCTCCCAGGAGGATGTTACCCACTCGTGACACCAATTCTTCCATAGAAGCCAGGATGAAATACAGCAACTGCAATGAACAGGTCTACAAATACATCATTTATTGGTAGCTATTAACATATAAAAAGAGAAAAAATAAAAATAAACACACTAGGACTAAGGATTTCGAGCACGAAGGATGTTAATCATATGATCATCATTTAGTTCTCGAAATGCATAGGCCTAGTGTGTTTGTTTTTATTTTTTCCCTTTTGATATTTTAATAGTTACTACTATTGTTTTTATAGTCTTTTCACCGCACCTGCTGGATCTCTTCTTGCCTTCTATCTGATCATTTTCACCCGAAAACCGGCCCGTGGTCTCTGTCCATGCACCCCACCCTTATTAGATTGAATGATACCTAGACAGGATGAGCTAATGTGATTTTTTTTTTTTGCCTTTGTTCACTGCTTCCATGGAAAGCGATTAAAACAGAGATTACACATGCGTACTAATGCCCTATTCCAACAATCATACATCTATTTGTAGATTTGAGAAAAAAGATTCTTGAAACCCTGGTCCAGTGGCCACATCGATAGTCCTTGGCCGCCAGACCAGATCACTGCAAACCTCCTACCTATGGCATTCCCAATACCTCTCCTAATTAGTAGGACCCCTTGAAGTATTGATCTCTTTCTACAGACAGGATTGCAATGAAAAGTAACACCTGTATAATAAAACTGGAGGCAGATTATACATGGTCACACCCATAATAGTAGTACTCGATGTTCCAAGCTTATCTCTTCCTCCTCCCTACATTGTGCTCACATCTATCTCCTTTAACAGTCCGAAGGCTATTATGCAAATCTTCAAATGTATTTTCACAGATCATTAAAAAATGTCTGTCTTACATTCATAAAAAATAAAATAAAATAACTACACATGGGAAAATTTTTTACATGTTTGGTAGATATGAACACTCTTGGTCAAACTGTAATTTTTCTCTAGAAGCGAAGCTGTGTGCGGCCTTATGGGTCCATAGCAGTCTATGAGCAGCTTATTCCCACATCTAATTTATTTTTTTCATCTTCGATGTCTTTAAATGGGATTTTTTTTTGCTGTAATTTTAGTGCTCTGCCCATTAAATTCAATATGTTCTAGAAAACCCCATTTTGGTGTATGCATATCAACCAACTTTTTGGACCGTGACAAAGACACTTATGGTTACAGTTGCATCATATATCCACATTTATTTGCCAATCTAAAGGCTTGAATATGTTTTTGCTCAAAAACTTAATGTAAAAATTTTGAAGATTAAATTATGAATAAATATTCAATTTTGGGATCGTGCATGTACTCGCGAACTCACACCTGGACTTTTTTTATTTAGAAAAATGTAGTTGAGTCCTACTAATCCAGTTATTAAAACATATAGATTTGTGTTGGATTCTTTATGAGAAGAATTTAAATACATTTATAATAATTTTATTCTATGTAGTAACTACACCAACTTCTTTGTGATTTTTAGTGTTTTTCACTTTTAAATTGGGAAATTAAAGGCCGAACTGGCAGAAATGATTCACCAGATTAAAGATACCACTGAAAGCTTGGGATTAAGTCAATGCAGTGTTGTCTGTTTCAATATATTTCATCATTGTAGAAGGGAATAAAAAATTACATATTCTTGTGCTAAAATGGAGAATTTTGTTTTTATACATATTTAAAAATAATTCTTATCCATGACACCTGTAGGCATTATGTACCTCTATATTATGGCTGTGTAAACTGTCCATTTTGTACGGAGCCTACAGAACTTGTAGATGTATACATGGCTATAGTGTATCTCCAAATGTCACTTATTTCATAAAAAAACTTATAAAATTGGACCAAAATTAATACTTGAAGTTAATTGGAACCATTTAATTAACTTTGTCCCAATATAGACTCTGTCATTTGGCATGAGCCCTAATTTTTTTTTCTTTAAACTAAAACATCTATTTTTTTTTGTTTCTGTATGAATTGCTCATTTATGATCTTGTGACCACTTTGTTCTTCCTTTAATCTTTGGTGTAATTCTTGCACAGCTCCAATGCCAAAGTGTCACTAGTTGTTGCAACTTGTCAGATTTTGGTACCTAGGCTTTCATTCACTAGGATTAAAGATTCAGTTTATTGCACCTGTTAAAATACCCTGGCCAAAGCATAGGGCCTTGTTGATGCCACTTATCTAGCACCCAGCGCTCATAACACAAGTGCCATCACTGGGCTCCTAAGTTTCCTCCTACAATCCAAAAACATACTATCAAGTTAATTTCCTCAATATTTGTGTTGAGCAAAATAATTTGCAGGACTCTGGTTCAGCAGCCCAACTACATTGGTTGTGTATAGCAGCTGGACTAGACCTCTGTCCTTTCTACTACCTGTAGGCATTCTGGGCGATTCTTCTGATTAGTAGACCATGCAACATCTTGACATCAGGGCAATAAGCTGCAAAAGTAAGAATGCTCTCAGTTATAGATGTGTTGATAGTTTATTTTTATTAATGAACAAAAAATAAAATTAAATAAAATCAATATTTGGAGTGATCACTAGGGATGTGGTCGTTTGGGTTCTGGTACCCGACCTAAGCTTTAGTCCAAAGCTCAGATTGGGTGCCAGAACTTTACCCGAAGTTGAACCAAACCCGAACCCCATTGAAATTTATGGAGACTCGATCTTTGGAGCTGGAAAAAATTCTCTCTCTCTCGCTTTTCCTCTCACTTATCCTCTCTCTCTCTCACTTTTCCTCTCTCTCTATTTGTTTAAAGGCCAAAACGAAGCCCATGAAGGGATTCTATGAGGGTGAGCAACCCAGTAGTATTTAATAATATCAGGGACCAATAGCCCCCTGTGATTTAGGGGAGACGAGGACACACTTAGAGATCCGATGACGTCTATCACTCCAAATTAACCTCATCATGGCTGCCTGAAGAGACTTAAGCTCACGCTGACTGGCAAGGTCTCAAAGGAATAGAGCAGTTTAGAAAGGAGGGACATCTTAAGGGAGGAAATCCGGCCAATCACGAACGCCGAACTTTTAAGTTCGGGTTTGCTTGTCTCTCGTTATCACCTGTTGCATTCAAAACAGTTGGAAATTGGTATCATGATTAGTGTTTGCAGGCAACAGTGATGCATGGTACATGATTCTTCAAATATAAACTGTTCTCAATATTAAGAAATTTAAGGAAGATACTTATCCATCTTGTCGTACCATCAGGGAAGTGTCTGATTAGCTTCAAATTTATTCTGCAGCAAGACAATGACCTCAAATATACAGCCAATGTCATTAAAATCTATCCTCAGCGCAAAGGAGAATAAGGAGTCCTGAAAAAATGCTATAGACCCAACTGAGCACTGATCTCATCATCATAGAATCTGTCTTGGATTACATGAAGAGAAAGAATTGCCAAAGTGACATCCAAAGAAGATTTGTGGTTTGTTCTGTTAAGCTCCAAATACAAATTGAATGACTGTCTCCTGGACAATGGTTTGGCTGGGTGTTTCGCCGACAGTCATTTCAACTGACTTTTCCATCCGTAGAAGCGATCATTCATCTGAATGCTCCTGTTTTTTCTGTGAGAAAGCCACCAGCTTACACATCGCCCGGCACCTCATCACCAGGAGAAAAATGCAATAGGTAGTCCAAAATCATACATGCCCCATCAAAATCTCCACCAATAATCAGTTGGCCGGTTCCCCCATACACATTAGTCTAATATGTATGGGAGACATTCAGATGTTTAAAGCAACTTTACAGCAACTTCCTTCAAAAATTCCTTCCTGCCGACTTCCTTCAAAACTTTTGTGAAGAACTTATGTTTTGATGCTGTTTTTTGAACGTAAAGGGCGGTCACACCCAATATTGATTTGACTTAGATTTCTTTGTGTATTCACTTTTCATTTTGTTTATTCATAAAATAAATTATTAACGCTTCTATTTTTTTAAAGCATTTTTAGTTTGCAGCATATTTTCTGCACCTGCCTAAAACTTTTGCAAGATACTCTATGAGCAACAGGGAGTAAAGAGTCTAAAAGAGTCTATTTGAGGAGGAATGAACAATTAGGAGAATACATCACAACTGTATGTATACATAGAGAAACAAGAAGAGAACGCTTCCTCGCTATTGTTTGCCTATTAATGAAGGTCATGTACTAGTATAGTGCTATGCGTCATATATGTCAGCCTTTACGCTGATCAGACTGTTCCTGTCCTGCTTCCGATTCAACGTCTGCCTCTGTGTCCTATTGGTATTCATCAAATTAAAAGAATGAGATGGATGGAGGCTGCTTGATGGAGTATCTTGACATTTGTGCTAGGGATACAGTCAGATCATGAAGCCTCTCCAGCTCTATAGTACTTTCCATTCCTCAGAAAAGTATACACGATAAACTGCAACATAACTTTGCCATTTGGCTAATGGATTATCAAAGCATAGTCTTCAGCCCTTTGAACATAGTTACGTCTTTCGCTGGTAAATTTCATTAGCTGCTCAGTTTGTCTATGCTATCTGTCTTATGAAAATGATATTATCCATTTCTTTCGCATTGGCACTGTGTGTTTGGATATAGTTTCTATGAATAGATTAACTTGCATGTTTATTTTAGTAGAAGTTTTAATAAATGCACCATGACTGTAAAGCTGCCCATAGTAAAATCTATAGTTATCAGCCAAACCCACTGACCATTCACTGTTTAGGGGATCCTTCTAACTCTGCCCGGAGTGCAATTTTTGAGAAAGGGAAATATTGGGCAATTGGATTTCAGCATGCCCAATCCTTCTGTTGACAGAGTAGATAAACCACTATCGGTGGTGTCTGACAGCAGCTTGCTCCTCACTCTACGTATATTTTACAGCAGGTTGCCTTGTTGTGACTTTTTGGGTTTTCACGCCAGTTAGTACCATCTCCACTGGGTCGAGGGCTCGATGTGGGTGTGACGACTAGAGATGAGCGAATCTCAGGCTCTCCATGCATGTGTTGTGACTGTCACACAGCCGTGACACACGCAGCTGTGGAGCCGAACAGCTGATCAGCCGGAGCGCTCCAGGTATCTGGGTTTCCGCTTCAGCTTATTCGGTAAGCACCATAGCTTTCCGAATAAGGAGGGAGCCGAACAGATTCGCTCATCTATAGTGACGACACAACTCATCTAATTTATGACAAGCTGTGGTGTTCCATATTTGAAATATCTTAATCCAGTCCCTAACTAGAGTAAGATATCTGTTATGGGGAACACCACAGCTGGCATGGACAACTGATGCAGATTCTATCTAGTCGTGAGGAAGTGGGAAGAGCTTTACCTCTACATCCTCCATCCTCCTCCTCATTCACTCTCCTTTGAATCTTATCAATAGCAACCATGATTTCCTACCTCAGTAATATAACAGTCTGACCCTGATTCGTGAAGACCGGCAATTTTCTCGCCGCTGTTAATGAGGTGGCATGATTGAGTCAGACGCTCCTGATTCATGAAGAGATACAAGCCTCTTCTCGAATTAGGAGCGTCTGACGAGTGGCGTATGCCTCTGTGTGACTTGCCAAAGTTTTACTTTAGTCCCTGTATTCAGACTTTACCTGTGAATTGAGATTTTTGAGGATGAATAAACAGTGTTGGCGGAGAAAGAAGCACATTTCTCTGATACAATACAAACTTGCTTATTTTCATGGACACGATTGATTTATGAAATAAATATTAATACAACTCTTTAAATTAGAGAAGGTGTTTGGTTTATGAAAACCCTATCAGAGGTATTCATAATAAAAAGTAGTGGGTTCTTCATTGAACATCTTCACCTATTAGCATCTATATACATGCCCTTTTTGGTCTAATTTGGCTTTTCACATGTTTGTTTGTTTTTTTACAGATTTTTCCATGTTCAAGAAAAATGGGCCAATTATCCTGATCAGACTTTGATCAGAGTGTGGTCTGAGTGTCATCTGTTTTTCTCTTGCGTAGTGTCTACATTTTGACAGTTCCTGAATTTTTTAAAAATTTTTTCACGGATCCATTGACTGGCATTGCCGATTTTAATCAACCCTCGGATCAAAATGGGACACGTCTCCATGATTTTCTGCAGACATCTCATTTTCATAAATCATAGACGTGAATGGTCCCTCAGACTAGAACAGGTGCGAGTGCTATCTGTGAAAATCGCATATAGCACTCGTACGTGAAAGTCGGATGTGTGAATGAGCCCTGAGTGTATGAAAAAATGGAGAGATGTTTGTTTTTTATCTAAAAGTCACAGTACAAACTCGGCCATTCAAAAATGCCATCTTGAGTGATTTGCTTTTTTTCAAAATTTAATGTAAAAGCTTCAAAACTTTTTTGGGGGGAGGGATAAAGTAAAAATGTATGCCACATTGATAGATAAAATAGATACTGGGCAAAAAAATGGATCAAGATCAGATGAGATCAATCACACTATGAAAAATTGGTCCATTTTTGTATGTGCACAAAAAAAGGACATCAGAATGAGTCCTACCTCTCCCTTGTGGCTCCTATTGAAATGGGTTTTCCAAAAATAACTTTTCACTCTCCATTGTCTTCTGGTTAAAATAATAAACTCAGTTTTTCCTCACCAGGGCAAGGTCTGTGTCTCCGCTGTCACCTTGGCCATTGTTAGCAGGAAGCAGGGATGACATCTCTACAGCACACATGACCCATGTAGCCAATCACTGGGTTGGTGGCTCATGCCATCTATGTTCTCACCCCTTTTAATCATTCAATATCATTTTTTTTATTATACAGGTGTTTGTTGACTTGATAACTCTTCATCCCATCATATAATGTAGGCTAATAGCAAAAAAACTAAATCTGAATTTTAATTTATTTTTACTTTTCGTAGATATGGTCCGGAAAAAGAATCCCCCTCTGAGAAACGTTGCGAGCGAAGGTGAAGCACAGATTCTTGAGTGTGCTGCATCAGAACGAGAAGATATTTTAAGGAGCGCAGAATTTCCCACTGATCCCATGCAAGAAAATAGTGAGCATTCTAACTCCGCAGAACAAAACAGTGACGATCAATGTTTCCATGATCAAGAACCTTTTTCCAGCTTTAAAAAAGACTCGGAATGTCTGGGACTCAATGAGAGAGTTGTACTTAACTACAGCCACCTCAAAGGAAAAAATGTCTCCTATGATGAGGTGACAGAAAAAAAAATGTTGGCTTTGTCCACTGCAGATACTAGGGTAATTTGCGAGACCCTAAAATCGCCTATAAAATCTGAGACTGATGAAATGCAAGAATTGGTTTCTGCTGCCTCTGGGGACACTTTAGAGAATAGAGAAGAAAATGATTTGTCGCCAAGGGCTGCTGACCTCACAATGCAAAGTGTTAAAATAGACTGTCAAAACTCTAGTCCAGCCTCGGTGGCCTCTGAAAACCTTCAAGTGCCTTTAGATGGGAGTTCAGGGCTGAACAAAACCCACACTGTTGTGTTTGTCAATGACAATTCTGAATCTGCACCTTTATCCCCAGAACTTCAGGATTTTAAATGCAACATTTGTGGTTATGGGTACTATGGGAACGATCCCACAGATCTGATCAAACATTTTCGCAAATACCATCTTGGCCTACATAACCGTACGAGGCAAGATGTTGAACTTGATACCAAAATCTTGGCACTTCACAACATGGTACAGTTCAGCCAATCCAAAGATTTCCACAAGGTGAATCGTTCTGTGCTTTCAGGTGTCTTACAAGACATGAACTCTCAAAGGCCTGTTTTGCTGAATGGAACATACGATGTACAGGTTAGTGTTTTATCCAACTCGACTTCTAGTCTAAGGCTCCATTATTGGGCTGTATGGTAATCTAGGGTTATAATGGGAGTAATTGTATATTTTATACCTGTCCATGGGCTGTGTCTGGTTTTGCAAGATGACTCTATTGAAATGAACAGAACTTGACTAGAATTTCATACTCGAGCTGTGGTCAGGTACAGCACTGTTTGGAGGAAAGCGGCAATGTTTTCCTATTCTGATCTATGTCTTAACATATTTTTTGTTATACTTATGAACATAATGTTTTATTATATTTGCTTGCAGAGCTTTTAGTTTCGTATTGATTGTGTTTTGCTCTTGGCAAAGTTTTCATATGTATACATGTTTGTCTACTTTTCTTGGTATTCTTATCATGGCTGATAGACTTCTAGTCACCACAATGACTCAATTATCTCAAGTCAAACTAGCACATCCAATCCAAGTGCTCTTTGGCTTACAATTTCCTCAGGAGGGGATTGGACAAACTGTTTTGGTGCCAAAGGCAAGATTTTGAGTTTGTTGTCACCTCCACTCTCAATTGGTGATTATCAATATCATAACAGCTAATTCCATGAATAGTCATTAAGTTGCCCAGGCTGAATGAAACAACGTACTCTTTGGACTCCAGTATCTATATGATTATA
>VIAB01000356.1:179209-202922 GCA_009801035.1 Oophaga pumilio | reverse complement strand
TATTCTGTTGTTTAAGTGATCCCTTTATTTTTTTGAGCAGTGTAAAAATGGCAATGTTCCAGCCATACAAAGGAATTTCTCAAGCATGTTATAGTTGCTTGTATAATTTTGTAACTGGCTTGAGAAAGGCCTATTTATGGCCGAAACGTTGCCGGTCTCGTACTGTGACACACAGACGTGTGAATGTGGCATTACTCGGCTTCCTATTTACGTTGAACTGTGAAATTGTGATAAAAGGAGGCATTTCCCTTCATTATCTAAGCATTATTCCTTTTAAATTATATCATTACCTGAACATTATCTGTTCTAGGTGCTATTATACTACCAAGCATTGTGCATTATGCAGATTGGGAACGTCAATATTTCGTGGGTGTGAAAACTGAAGGCCCAGCAGAATGTGACATAATTTCAGAGGTGTGGAATACGTGTCTTTTGGATCATGAAAGAGAATTTTCTCTCTGACGTACTCATTACGGGCCTTTCAATCTCCCTGTAACATCACTAGACAGGTGTGGCTCACTCCTGGGAAGGGCAGTCCTGCCTGCTATGACAACCTTTATATTAACAACAGGCCTTGGAAACCCTTTTTTTCTCTCCTCGTAGCTGTCATTGCAGCCTTAAATCACAGGAATAATTAAACTATTTATCGTCTTACTCTTTTTTAAGGTGGGGATAAAGACCTAGCGTCTTTCTGTTGTAATGTCTATGCATTTTCCCTAAATTATTATTACTATTTTCTGTTTTTTTTTCTACAAGCCTGCATTGTGGGAATGTTTCTGTCGTCTAAGCCTTCGGATATGGAAAAGTTATAAAACATTTTATAGGATGTACTGTATGTGTCTGTTGATTTATCCAATAGCACTATAGTCTAGGAAATAGCTTTTAATACAAGGAAAATAGTGATGTTATATTATATTTTGGGGTTTCGTTAGATTTTCCGCTCAGTGTGTTAATTGTTTGTAAGCCTGGATTACTGGCGAGACAATCTTGGCAGTGACCTTTGGTTTGATGACATTGAAGGAACTTAGAAGAATAATGCGATTGGACTGAAAAATAACTGGTCATGTGTCACAATTGGTTAAATCACATAATCGGCTATGGATCAAATAAATGATCAATCGTTTTTTTTGGGCAGCCAGTTCGGATAGCAAAGAGAATGGAGTAAAATAGATCAGTAGTCTTTCCTCACACATTGAATCCTCCACTGCTCAGATGTCTGCTGCCGCTATTGCGATGGTGAGGTCCCATTCAACATGCACAAGACCGCTACAGCCAATAACTGACTCCAGTGTCCCGTGCAGTTCATGCAAACATCCCAACTGAGGCCAGCAATTGGCTGTAGCAGTCACGGTTAAAGTTCCACTTTAAGTAGCAGGGCTGTGGAGTCGGTAAGCCAAACCCCCAACTCTGACTCCTCAATTTCCCTGACTTCCGATTCAGACTCTGACTCCACAGCACTGCACTGGCTCATTACTGACCATGTACATAAAGTGCAGCACAGATTCATCTCAACTGAAAGCCGAGATCCTTAGATCAGGAATAGAGCAGACATTTATATGACATTTCATTACTTTCCGAAATTCTTATGAAAAAATGTACGTCCCATACTACATTGAACTACTGTATCAATTTATTATATATTTTAGAAATTGGAGTCCGTCCATTTCATACCAACTCCCATCAAAATAGACATGGGCTCCACGACTCTGACTCCACAGCCTTGTTAAGGAGATCACCAAGCTGGGGAATGGTGACTTATAGGTCATGAGCCTGGGAAACAATGCTCTCAGACTCAATCTTCAGCTGTTCCAGCAGTGATGAGATTCTGTTGATCCTTCAGTGATAACATTTCATTTATCATCACCTGGAGGATCGGAAGAGAACATCAGCACTGCTGGAACAGCTGAAGATTGAGTCTGAGAGCATTGTTTCCATTGTGGTCTGCTTTAAGGTGGAGCTTTAACACTTTAATATATACAATATGGAAATTGCCCGTTTCTTTCTCTTCTTCCTCTTGAGTGATTGTCACAACAGTTGAAAACGTCATAAGATCATTGTCTACTGAATCATAACATCGTGTACAGATGGGATTATCTTCCCAGAATGAGAATATTGTTGTAATAATTGGGTGCCATCATCTTCAAAAATAAAGAGTATAATTTGCTATGTGGATGAACTTTATTAGATATTTTGCTGGCTCAATCTTGCTTCTGGAAATTGGAAGTGTTCTGTTGAGAGGGATTGTCTGAAGTATGACAGTCAGTTAGAAAAAGAAGCTTTTAAATAAGGGTTATCCAGGGTATAATAAATCACTTGCAGAAGGCAGTCTTGAGATACCTGTCCTGCTTCTTTCAAGCAAAGTTTACGTGAACGTGACAGCTAAGTGAGACATGGGCAGCCACGAGCTTCAGTCTATTTTAATTAAAATGTTGGTAACATTACAAGAATCCAAACACACAGTATTCAATGATAATATGAAATGATATGCCGTCTCTACATCTATTAAATGAGCCGTGATTGATTGCTATGACGTGGTTTCTGCCTGTCCATCCCGATTGCTAGTAACAGCTTGTGCTGATCATTGTGTTAGGCTGTCATATTTCATTTATTTTTTTTTTAGACGGCACGATCAACTGTATTAAGGCAGACATGGACCATGTTTCCAAACCCTCCAAAAGATCAGCATAGTGCAAAAGTTTGCATATGACTGATCTACTTGTCTTTTCACAGAGATTAACTCTCATAAGCATTCATCCTTCCTCTGTAGCACCAAATTTCCAAGATCACAATCAGTTGGACCTTTTGTGCAGCAGGCCATTAGTCCCCGTGTCGTAGACTAGTCTGATTTTGATGATTGCTGTAACTGGACTTCTGGCGGCCATCTACGATGATTACAAATGTGTCCTACTTTACCTTTCCTCTTGGCTTGATATACCCAAAGGTGATCGCTCAACATGACTACTTTAGAAAAAAATAGCATGATTTCCTGATGGTCTTTCAGGAGTTTTTTTATGATGTGTGTCTATATGTGGTTGTTCTGTCACTTGTGACTGCTGAGGGTTTTCTAGCATTTTGCGATATGGTATCAAATTTTTATCATGAGAAATTGGAATATTTAAATAAATTTGCAGAGATAAAAGAGTGAACACAACTTTATATTTCGACATGCCCACCAGTTTTCTATCTTTTTCTCAATCTATACCACTTTACTCACACTGTAATTACACTTATCAGTCAATATTTCCAGTGGGGCTTACAATCGAATCAATTGTTCAACAGATGCACAGATACTTGTATATCAGGAGCAACCTTATTGGAGTCAAATTGATCAATGTGTTTTAGAGCTTCTTCAGACGTCCATGATCATCAGTGCAATATCAGATTACAATGCACGGCCTGGCTGTACGTTTCCCGACCCCGAGCATCACAGGTTCATACATTTCTATGAGATGTTCACAATCAGTTTCAGGAAATGCTTTGCCAGTCTGTGCATTGCGATCTGAGATTGGATTGAAGATCACGGACGTCTGAAGGAGCCCTTAGAGTTTAAGAAATCCCGAGTGCACAATACAATCAGTGCAAGCACATTTATGACTTACACATGCTGCTTAAGTGTTGTCCTGAATGTAACACCATAATGCTTCAGGCCACCATGCTGTAAAGTAAGAAAATAAATTGTATTATATTGTTGAATTTCCCCTACTCCAATCCAAGTCTTTATTATGAACCATTTCAGCCAAAGGGCAAATTTCTGCGGAGATGGATACAGTTGATTGATTCATATAGGTATTAATTAATGGTTAATCATTGCTAAAAATCTATTCTTTTCTTCTACAGGTGACATTCGGTGGGACCTTCATTGGCATTGGGCGTAAAACTCCAGACTGCCAAGGAAATACGAAGTACTTCCGCTGCAAGTTTTGCAACTTCACGTACATGGGCAACTCGTCAACGGAGCTGGAGCAGCACTTTCTAAAGACGCACCCTAACAAAATGAAAGTGTCCTCTGATTCTGGTAAACCATCAGAGAAAAGCACCAATAAATCCAGCCCTATTCCACGTTCTTGTGAGCCTGGAGATTTGGGAAAGTGGCAAGACAAAACCACTATTAAAGCAGCAGATGATATGCCAGTTGGATATTCAATGCCAATTAAGCCAGTAGATTCCTCCAGGCAAAATGGTGCAGATGACACCAACTACTACTGGTGCAAGTTCTGTAGTTTCAGCTGTGAATCCTCCAGCAGTGTCAAACTTTTAGAACATCACAGCAAGCAGCATGGGGTAGGGATGTCAGAAAGTCCTAATGGTGATCCTATTAACAAGGCCTACAGGGGAACAGTTATTAATCAAAATAAAATTGCCAAAAATACTGATGAACAGCTTACAGCAAAAGTAGAGAAAGGAGTGACTAAAAAGAAAGACCTCTCCATTAACCCAACTGAGGATTTAATAGTAACAAGCTACAATTGTCAGTTTTGTGACTTTAGGTACTCTAAAAGCCATAGCCCAGAAGTAATCTTGGTTGGGCCTCTCCTGCGCCATTATCAACAGCACCACAATATTCACAAGTGTACTATTAAGCATTGCCCTTTTTGTCCCAGAGGCCTCTGCAGCCCTGAAAAGCACCATGGAGAAATTTCTTACCCGTTTGCTTGCAAAAAAAGTAATTGTTCTCACTGCGCTCTCTTGCTGTTGCACTTGACTGCTGGGGTGACAGGTAGCCCTCAAGTTAAACATCAGTGTGATCAATGCCCATTCTCCTCTCCTGATGTAGATGTGCTCCTGCTTCACTATGAGAATGCTCATGAAGGCCAGGCATCTGAGGTCAAGCAGGAACTGAATCACCAGCAAGCAACCGATGATCAGATGACCCTCAAAGAAAGCAAAGAACACTCATGTACCAAATGTGACTTTATGACCGTGAGCGAAGAAGACCTTTCAAGACACTACAGGTAGGAAACAAAGCTTGACTGGTTTTTTTTTTTTGTTCCTTAATATTTTGGCCATGAAACCCAAATAAGATTTGATAAGCAAACATGAAAAATGTAAGTCGGCCATACACCTTATAAATAAGTTGGTAATGGTTGAATAATCGTAGAATGAATGTTCACATGGTCAACGATCGTTCCACCAATGTAACAAACATTACACATTTTGGTTGATATTGGGCTATATAGTTATTTTAAGCAGCTATGTGCAATCAATTACACCGATGTTACAGAAGGGCAAAATATTTAATGAAAAGATCGTTTGTGTATTGGGCAAAAAATTCAAACATGGTGGAATTTGTCTCCGGCAATGAAACTCTGTCATTGGTTGGTTAAAAAAGTGTTGTGGTTGACTTGAAACCCATAAATCCATTATGTCCTTGTTTTCCAAAAGGAAAAGAATTGGGGTCCACCCTGACAATGTAATGTTTTTTAGGGTTAAAAAGGTAATGATAGAAACCAAGAACAATTCTTTGCTATTTGCCAACACGTAATCATTTTCTCAAGAAGGTTCATCTATCTTTTCATCAAAAATGTGTTTAACATGAAACACTATTCTCTGTTATGAACAATTGTTAATTCTAACTTTATCTCCTGATGTAATCATACAGAAGTTAAACATTTTCATGTGGTTTTCTATACAATGCACATTTCACATTATATATATCTGTGCAAATATATTTTATTTAAAAAAAATGCACATTTTGGGACTGTTTGATCACATTTTGCCTGGCTGTTTTTTAGTAATAAAAATGAGTCATTTTGGATATGGGAAACCTAATACAATTTGGTACGGTGAACGTTTGTAGAAAACTTAAGGGAAGTATAGTTAAAAGTCATAAATAATTATTAATTCTATTATTCTATACAAAAATGTCATAAAGTAAAAATGGAAAACACCGGAAATAATGGATTATCGCAAATGGCTTTTGGCATATTTAGAACTGATATCCTACAACTAGCTTGTCGTATACATAAATAATTTCTTGGTAATCTGGAAATTTTAGAATCTAGAAGCACACAGTAACTCTATTTGATGGATGTGCAACATCTGGACCTTAATTACTTTGGTAGAAAAAGTTCTGCTCTGTAAATGAATGTATGTATAGTATTTGTTACTGACAAAAGACTCCAACAATACCTTGTTCAGGTTAGTGGAAATAATTTTGTCCAAAATCTTTTTGATTGGCTGCCAGTACATAGTTCAGAATTTTGTGGTGTGGCTACCTATTATGATCCTTTTGAATTTTGTGCCATGTATTTGTCCCTGTCTGTACCTCCAAGGAGTTTTATTTTTGGAGGAGAATGTGACTTCTAAGTCTAGGTTCACATTAGTGTTTGTGTACACAGCGTATCATCTGCATACGCAAACGCATGCAAACTCATGTTTGCGCAGCGTTTTTTTTGCGCATCATCTTACACTTGACGCCAAAAAAACGCCACGTTTGTATGAGTGTGTATTCGTTTTTGCAAGCGTTTGTGTTTTTTATGCGCATGCGTTCGATATTTCCAGGTGCTGTAATCAGTTACTGGACATGCGCAGTAATGAAGTCCGCATGCGCATCGGACACATCCATACGCATGTCCAGGTGTATCAATGCGTTCCCTTAGATAGTAATGCATTTTTTGACGCACTCATCCGCATTCGCATATTTGATGGATTTTTTGACTCTTCAAAAAATTGCAACATGTTGCATTTGCCGGACACCGCGAAATGACGCATGCTTACGCATTTGCATGCGAACGTATGTCTCTGCGTACACCATGTTAAAGTTATGTAAGCATGACGCATGCGGATCTAAGCGGATGAAACTCTGCGCACACAGACGCAAATGTGAAACCAGCCTTATTGAGGCAGAATATTGCAGTACTGAATAATCTATTGCTCTTTAAAGGGAACTTGTCAGCAGGATTGTGCTGAGTAACCTACAGACAGTGTCAGGTTGGCGCCGTTATACTGATTAAAATAAAATCTTGCTTGATGAAATACGTCTTGTGGTTGTTGTTTAATCTTTATTTTCATTTTTAAGGTTAATGAGATTCTTGTGCTCCGACGTGGCCTGTGGGTGGGGCTGTGGGGGGGTCTTTATGTGGTGCTCTACTTAGATATTCATACTGATGGCTTATGACAGGTCACTGATCCCTCAACAGACCGCCCCGGAGCACGAGCATATCATTAACTGAAAACCGAAAATAAAGATTAAACACAACCACAAGACGGATTTCATCAACCAAGGTTTTATTTTAATCAGTATAACGGCACCAACCTGACACTGTCTGTAGGTTACTCAGCACAATCCTGCTGACAAGTTTTCTTTAATATCAACCTATAGTAACCCTATATGGCACCATATTTTGTCTGTAAATACAGCATTGCCGTCTTTCAGGTCCTTGTAAGTTTTCAGAAACCAGATTAGAGGTGGCCATACAAGTTATGAATGTTGACAGATGTCTTGAAAATAAAGAAGGATTATACTGAGCTGATCAGTATATTGTATATTGAATTAAGGGTGTTCTGTGAGAATAGATGACAGGCAGTATATTGCCTCAAAGTATTATTATTATTATTTATTATTAAAGTAGTAGAGTAGCATTCACACCTGAACTCTTGTGTCTGAATGGGGCCAAAAGACCCTCTTCTAGAGAACAAAACACCAATATTATACATGGCATGGTGTAGTTGAGAAGGCCTATTATACATTTTTCACATTGGAACAGAAGCGTCAAGTTATGCCTCAGTACCCAACCAGAAAAAAGCAGACGAGATTGGAAACCTTTGTATTTTGTAGCGTATAGTGTGTATTATATAATATAAAACTTTTATGAATGGTAATTGATTAAACTTTAATTGAAACTTTTTTTTAACCAAAGCTTGCCTGTATCACAGTTCTCTATAAACTGCTCAATTCCGTTCAGTTGTTATTCTTGACAACCTCGCTTTGTGGTTACCCTCCAGCACCTCCCTCAAATATGATTTGAGTTGATTTTTTTTTTTGAAAATTAGACTTTAGATAAATTCATATTCAGAAGAGGAGAGCGCAGGGTTGGGGACTTACGCAACAGAAGCCAAGTGTTAATATTGAGATTGAATCGATCAGCTTGCAGTGTATGTATAATACATGCAAGCTGCAGAAGGAAGACCTTGAAAATTTCAAGTCAAAACAAATTGATGAGATTTTTATGCCACAAAATACATTCAATACCCTAGAAAATGACATTCTATAGCTATAGAAGTTGCTTAATAATATTAGACATTTTTTTTTAAACATTTTGTATTAGCATAGACAATTTGAAAGCCTTTAAAAAAAGTTTCTTTACGGTAAAATCTTCTTAATCTCTAACTTCTGTTACAATTGGGTTGTAGAAATTCTGTCTAGACCTGCTAAAATCCAGGGGTTGTTGATCCTGGATTTTTACAATAGTCCCTTTCTTACCCCTACGTTCTTTCCACGTTAGATTATGGAAATATTCCTTTCACGAGTCGTGTAACTTTTGGGTCGTCAATGACATAATCTGGAATATGTTCAACAAGAGCAATCTCGACGGTTTCACTTCGTTTCCAATTTGCTCACCTGTCTCCTGGTTTGCACAGATTGATAGCTTGACATTTCACCTGCATTGAGCTGAAAGTGTGTGTACTGTATTGATTCAAGAAAGCAGAACAGCAGTAAAACAAACAAATTATACAGTTCTCTCACCACCGGCTACAAAGAAAGCATGAATGCGGGTTTAGTTACACTACTTAAGTGAAATCAGTCATTTCGCTCTCAAAATGAGTAGGAAAACATTACACACTTGCTCAGTTCATTATAGGAGCAGGTTTTCATGTATAAGTCTATTGTAAATGCGACCTGAACATTTTCGCTTTGTTCTTAAGTACTGGTATATGTCTAGTTAGTGAAAAATAATACAAAGTGTGCTTGTTAATCTACCCTGCAATATCGATAGAAGATGAAAAATGCAGAGCACGTCCACACATTGTATTTTTGTTGAATTTTTTTTTTTTTTTGCATTTTTTTGTGCACATTTTTGCCGCATTACAATGAATCGTTTTACAGATTTCTGAAGTCTTTTGCACCCGATGTTTATTTTTTCGTGGCAGATTTGAAGCCGTTTCATATCTGCAGCATCTCAATTCTTTCAGCAATTAGTAGCGTTTTTCACTTGCTCATAGAACAGGGAAAAGAAGCATTAAAAACTTTAAAAAAAATTGCAAAAATGCGCATATTTTATGAAGCCCTTTTCCTGTTAATACCTGTGCACATACCGTTTTTTTTTCACAGAAGGGCATTTATCACCTATACATAGGATAGGTGATACATTTATGATGGCTGGTGGCTCTACCATAGATTAAAAAAAAGAATAAATACTTAGTTGAGTTCTAAAAGGGGTATTTCAGTCTTAACCTGTGGATAGCACTACAGCCTTGCAGCGCTGGAGTCCTGGGTTCGAATCCCACCTAGGACAACATCTGCAAGGAGTTTGTATGTTCTCCCCGTGTTTGCGTGGGTTTCCTCCGGGTACTCCGGTTTCCTCCCACATTCCAAAAACATACAGATAGGGAATCTAGATTGTGAGCCCCATCGGGGACAGCGACAATAATGTGTGCAAAACTGTAAAGCGCTGCGGAATATGTTAGCGCTATATAAAAATAAAGATTATTAACCTGTGAATGTGATTTTTTTTTTTTAAGTGACAAGTTTTAGATTGGACTGAATCCCAGCACTGGAGCCCCCAATGATCGTCAGAACTGTTTTTTCGTGGTCTTCTTCTTGATTTTGATGCAGCTGATCTTCCCCTTTTTCACTTAGTCACACAACCGCAAACAGAAGGAGGTCAATAAAACAGTCAGTTGTGCATGTGCCATGCCACTCCTTTAAAAGTCTATGAGAAGGTACGGTCAGTCCTATAAACAATTAACTAAATATTATCGCCGATAGGATAGGTTGTAATTTTTGTGGACTGGAATACCCTTAAAAAGAGGCTATCCCAAAAATATTAATTTATCACTTGTCGATAGCAGTTTGAATGGAGCAGTGGTCAATCGGTCATGCCTTCATCCTACTGATCCATCTATCCTCTATAGAGAAATGGCCAACAATATACTCTACTGTCTCAGTCTCACATGAAACTTCTCTGTGTTCTAGTCCTCAGTGACGTGCAGCATTTTTGAACAGAAATGTAACACGACGATCTCACAGTTTACTCCAACAATGTCCTTCTTACCCACTCAATGGTCACCTTCCATACTGCATGTTCTTCAAAGGAGTTGTCAAAGACCATTTTTTTCTACTAGGGGCCTAACAACTAAAAGGCAGTTAATTGCATCCTACCTGCCTGTTGTGCCTGGTGCCCATCTCTGTCGTCACAGCGTTCACAGACCACTCGGCGGCAATATCCTCCGACCCAGAGCGGTCACAGACCCGCTTATGCCAGGAATTCAGCGGCTTTCACTGACATCATGTCGATAGAGGAGAAACTCCTCTCTGCTCTGATGATGGAGCATGATTGCCGAGGTCCTGGTGATTGACAGCTGGCTCCCCTCTGCAAGAACCAGCTGTCAATCAGTATGATGCCAGCAGTCCCGTCCCATCGACAGAGCAGCCGGGAAGAAGAAGAAGAAGAGCTGCTCTGTTGATGTGGAGCAGCTGAAGCACTGACATCGGGAAGAGCAATTAGGTAGATATCAACTACCTTCCTGTTAGGTCTTAGGCTCATAATAAAAGAATTAGTCCTCGATAAACCCTTTAATTGGTTACTTTTGATTACAAAAGTAATATTTCTCATTTGAAACATGCAGCTTTGAATATATTAAAGAGTTAGAACAGTGACAATATTAAGTATAGGACGCTATTCAAGTGAGAAGCCATTGAAAGAAAAACAAAATTTTGAAGTCCTGTATGGGAACTTTTTTTTTAATCAGTTTCTTAAACCAAAAGTGGTGTCATATTGATACAGCTTTCAGAATGACTACATCCATTGTGTGTAGGTGACAAATAGATGAGCAGAGTTGTTTTGGTGGCAGAAAAGTGCTGAGACATTGGCATTTCGGGTAAATATGGTAACCTGAACATCTGCAAGTACAGTGTATCTGTGTGTTCCTGTAGGCACAGGGGGATTTCTTGTGTTGGTGGGCTATATTTCCTTACGATGCTTCACATTACTTTAGATTTATTATGCCGTTTTTAAGCCACATTTGCATCTGTGGTTGATTTTGAAAGTGTTGTGACAAGGGAAAACCCACCCGATTCTGTTTCCATTGCAAATATAGACGATTCGTGTACAGAAAATGATGACAATAAAGATCTAGTTATGACATTTCCTGTCGATTGTTACATAAGACAGAAGAAAGCCATTGCCACTTCTGGAAGTTCTGACTTTTACAAAGATACAGTGTTAATGTTTCTTTTCGCCTGTATGTTGCTGGCGGCGTAAACTCTAGATTCTGCCACATCACAATTGATACCCTTTTTAAAAAATCGTTAACAGGAAGATGACATCATCTATCATCCCAGAAAAAAATATAATCTACAAAACTGAATTCTCTTTTGCCACAAATCAACTGCTCCTTTTTCTTTTTTTTTAAGAAGAAGAAGAAGAAGGCAAAGTGTGTTCTCCTCAGAGCTTTTAAAGGGAATCTGTCATCTGGTTTTGGCCAGCTTCATGTAAAGGTGGATCCTCTCCAGTGTTGTGTGGTTTACTGAGCTGCTTCCTGTGGTTTTGATAATCTCCTGCTGATAAAATCACTGTTTTATCACTAGAGAACTGCCGTGTAGTCCTCCATATTAATGAGCTCTGTATAACTCCGGCCTCACTAGTGATTGGCACTTTTCTGCCAATCAGTGGTGTGGGCGGGGTTCTACAGTGCTCCGCATTCAGAGAACTGCTAGTACCGCAACCATTTTTTTGTCAAAACTCCAGCAAGCAGCCAAGTAATGATACATCTCTGTAATCGGGGTCTTTGCCCCTACGTCATGCTACGTCAAGTATAACAGCAAAAACCTGTTGATAGATTCCCTTTAAGTTAAGGTTCATGTGGGTTTTAAGGTTGATATGTATTTTCTTATCTACATTTCTTTCTGTCAGACATAACGTAAGGGTATCAGTAGTATGCAGACCACTCTCCTGACCCTGCATCCCACCATTTCCATTAGAACTATCCCCTAAAATTACTTTAAACCACCAAATGGATATGTCTAAGTGTCTTAAAAAATAATTAGAAATGAAAAAATTCTACATTTCTGTTAGACAAACTCTTATCTGTAGCTGCAGTCTGGGCATGTGCAGTGAAGTCCTTTTACTGCACATGCTCCAGATGTCACCTGTTGCACTCCTCTCCCTAACGTTGTGACTGCAGTTCTGAGTAGCCGGCTCACTCTGCGTCTTCTGTGTGGACTGAATATCACTTTCTCAATATAAGTGTATGAGATTCACATCGAGGCTCTCATAGAAAAAGTTATTTATGGTCCACACAAAACACCACTAGTGGACCCAGATAGAAAAGGGCCCCCTGTGTAAGAACAATATATGGGCCCTTTGCAGTCCAGTAACTCATCATAATGCAAAACTTCCCCTACGTTGCAGGTAATAATGGGCCCACTTACGTCTTGGGCCCCTGTGCGACTGCACAGGTTGTGACACTGGTATGTCCACCCCTGCATAACACGCTTTGAGTCAGCCAATCAAAACTGTGGTCACGTGGTGCAGAAGAGAATAAGAGCAGCACTGGAAACAGAATCAATTTTTTTTAAGCCAAGAGGGTTGTTGGACTGCATGATTGTTCAACCATAAGGCACCACATACATAGATCACTTTTGAGAGATACTTATCATATTTAAAGTGCACTATTATAACTTCATTTTCAAAACAATGTTTAAAACGGTGTTTTTCACAATCATATGTTGAGAAAACTTTTGCAAAGCCGTGTAATGCCATCTTAGCTGCTTAGGGTAATGGTATTCAAGTGACAAGTTCCATTTAAGTCCAGTCTCAATGGATCGGGCCAGTTCTTCTTTATACTACACTTATAGTCTCTCCGTTAAGGTGCTGTCAGACGGCCGTATATATCAGACCGAGATTGGCGGGCGCCTCTCCGATCCGAGCATGACAGCTGTATAGAAATACATGAAGCCTTCATGCTCTGGTCAAGAGAGCCAATGGCCAGTCCCGGTCTGATTTATATTGCGGTTGCGTTGCTGTCTTTTTAAAAAGTCGGAATTGATGAATCAGGCGAAAATATCTAGAATCTTTATCTAGAATATCTAGAAACCTGAAGACCCACCTGTTCCGACAAGCCTACAACCTGCAATGATCCTCAGTGTACTGAACCATCGTACGACCTTTCCTAGTGTATTCTCACCCATCCCTGCAGTCTGTGAGCCCTCGCGGGCAGGGTCCTCTCTCCTTCTGTACTTGTGTGTCCCTTGTTCAGCACATGTTTATTGTACCTGTCTATATTTTCCCCTTTTCATATGTAAAGCGCCATTGTATAAATGGCGCTATATAAATGTATAATAATAATAATAATCTTTAATACTCCACTCACAAAATGGAAAACAATAAAAAAACAAAACCGGGAGCACATATAAAATAGACTTCTCAAAAGGTGCAAAGAAAATATCAAATTGGGTGCAAACAAGAAAGGTGCAAAATTCACAACACTAGGCAAAAAACAGCATAAAGACAATTATGAATTAGGGCCAACATCTTGACAACTCATTGAAAGCACCACTCCGGTGTTTTTTTTTTATTATTCACCCCCATGGAATGGTATCATGTCTTTAATGTCTGTTCCCTGCTTGTAGTAAAATACTTATCAGCCGTTGTCTTTTGCTCCTCCCGGCACAGCTCCGTTCCTGTGCCGCCATCATGTGACCACAGCTACTGACTGACCGGAAGTCAGAGGTAACGGTTACAAGCTCTCAATGTAAGTCTGTCAGTGCCTCGTTCTGGCCTTATTCTGGCCCTCATAGACTTGCATTGAGTTGTGACTTCAAATCCGCTCAGCAACTAGCAGAGGATGACTGGAGCGGCACTGAGAACAGAAGAAGACTGCAACCGGAAAGTATTCTTCTAGTGGAAACAAGTCAAAATGATGCTCAGTATTGTGTGTGGCTTCCACGTGCCTGTATGACCTCCCTACAACGCCTGGGCATGCTCCTGATGAGGTTGCGGATGTTCCCCTGAGGGATCTCCTCCCACACCTGGACTAAAGCATCTGTCAACTCCTGGACAGTCTGTGGTGCAGCGTGATGTTGGTGGACGGAGTGAGACATGCTGTCCCAGATTTGCTCAATCGGATTCAGGTCTGGGGAATGGGAGTGTTCCCTTTATTTTTTTGAGCAGTGTATGTATTATACAATTTTTTTACTGCCACAAAGTTGTACAAATGTTTCTTTTTTTTCCATTTTTGTTGTTGTTTTATATGGAAATGAGTCCCATATAATCCTTTTATAAGGATCAGAATTTTTGCTTTCAAGTCAGTTCCTGCGAGAGAAAGACACAAATACGTCTATGTAATAGCCCGGGAAGATCTGCTTATCGGAGTAAGTCAGCGATCATGTTTTGACACTTAATGGAGTGTGGAAGGAGAGGTGATGTCTGGTAGTGTAAGAGTGACACCGCTGCTTCCCCCAGCCTGTATTTCATCAGTTACACTTAGAACAATAGTATTTTCTTATCGACTTGACAGGAACATGATTTTGTGCCAGTTGTGTGGTAAACCTGTCTACTCTTCCATTAAATAATTCCTTACAAATACGTAGCAGCTTACCTGCGATAGAGATATCCGGGGAGAAATAACTCTCAGTGCCAGTAAATGCAAACAAAATGCAGTATACTACACTAATGGGCTCATTGCACCAGTGTGACTTCTCATTATTCACAGCATGTCTCACAATAAAGATCATTTAATGCCTCACATCACTTGAGAGAACATTCTCTAACATTAACAGTAGGTATACGAGGCATTCCATGCCCTATCTAACAATACAAGGAAACATTATCAATGATTATTACAGCTAATATTCTGTTTATTTCATAATCCAAATTTATATAATCATCCAAAACATAATAAGATATTGTAGAATATAACCTGTATTATTAGAACTAATGATAGTTGCAGAAATGCGGTATATTATTATCTTTATTTGGAAAAGTAATATCAGTATTCACATTAATGTAATGCTTTAGCTTGTACTTAAAGTGAATCCATCAACAGGATTTTGGTATGTAAACTGAGAGCTGAATAATCTAAGGGCTGAGACCCTGATTCCAATGATGTGTCACTTACTGAGCTGCTTGCTGTCAGTTTGATGCAATCACAGTTTCTTCTTCTGTAGATCTAGCAAAGCTCGAATGCTGAGCTCTGTATAACTCCGCCCACACCACTGATTGGCTGCTTTCTGTGTACATTGTCAGCAAGCTGCCAATCAGTGATGGGGGTGTGGATACACAGCTGGAGGACTAGGAGGCACGAGACACCTAGTCCTGTAGTGATAATCTCCTGTTGATAAAAATTTATTTTATTAAAACAGCAAAACACAGCTTAGTAAGTGGCACATCACTGGAATCTTGCTTTCAGCCCCTATATCTTGATGCTCTCAGGTTACGTTCTAAAACTTGCTGGCAAATTCCCTTTAAGGGGTTGTCCCTTTTTGGGCTATGTATGTCCTAGATGGGACACCTCACTCAAAATTAGACTTTGGTGGTATATTGCCAAGATATGCTCTATAGTTTTTCAAACAAGTCTTATATTTACGAACACTATTGATCTATAAAACAGAATATCAAAGCACTTAGCTGTGGGAAGGCAAGTGGAGTCGAAAGGGGAGAAAGGGCTTCCTTAGCACTCCTGCCACCTAATTATGAATTTATTGGTGCTGTGTAAACATTTTCATCAGCCATTGACAATGAATTATGCTGTTGTCCAAGAAATCTAAGTGTCGGGCTAATGGAATTAAGCTTACATAGCATGCCACTACAGACACAAGGTGCAGACCCTGGTAGACTCAATAAGACCCTGTGTAACATTTGCGTGTATTCCTTTTTGACACAGACCCATGGTGATAAGGTAGAAATAGCCCTATCAATAGCAAAAGTTCTTCAGTCATTATTTTTTGGGTCACATTAAATCTTTCCATACTAAGTTGGTGTTTCTGTTCAATTCAGTAGATCCAAGGTCCTCAACTGCAGGAGGTCCACATGCTGACCTTGGGAACATGTTTGAGTCAGATGCTCCTGATTCAAGTAGTGGTGTAAGCTCATCATGATTTTGGGGAGCGACGGTTGCCACACCCTCATCCTGTCCCAGCTCGGCCCATTTTGTCAAAGCTGAGCAAAACTGGTGGGAGAACGCTAAGAGTCACAAATTGTGAGTTGCGCTTAAATTTTGCAACTTTTCAAAAGATTTTATGCCAGAATTCTGATGGGAAAGATTTAATGCATCAGCACCAACATCTCTAGGTGGTGATCAAACAGTTCTGATTTCCTGCTTAGTTTTAGTTCATAATCTTGGTATAGTGAGAAAAATTATATGAGCAGAGAGTACTTGGTTTAGCAATGATAAGACTGAGCAGCATCTCCTAAGCGGGTAGAGATGATACATTGAAGTAAGTGGTGGCATCTGTTGACCCTTGATATTAACAGAATCATATGGTAGCATTCTTTTCCCTACGTCAAATATTTTGCCGCTTAAGCATAGTATGTATATACGTAGTCTGGTTAAGGCACAGTCCCTGCAATGGCTTTTGATGACCTTCTTTCCAGCACACAGCAACCTACCATCTCCACCTGCCTAGAATTCTAGATTATGTGGAATATGGTTCCTTGCTGCTACCAATGGCCAATAATTGCATTGGATGAAAACTGTCAGGATTTATCTTCAAAGCTCTGAACACTGTCACCTGCTTGTCAAATATTTCTTTTGATTTGGTCCACGCTGTTTGATCTACCAAAGACATGTCTGTCATCAGTCTGCACTATCACTTTACAAAGCCGCCTGAAGTGTTGCACCTTTTCTTTGTGAAGCTCTTCTTGTTTTATCTCTTTATCTCCTAATTGTAATCTAGATCTGGCATACACACCCTTTTAGTGAATCAGTAACTCTCTGTTTTAAGTTCTCACAATAATTGATTTACTTTACTGATCAACTTGCTCTTGAATATTGAGAAGTATTAGTTTTCCAGGCAGTATTGATCTACGTTGGAATTCGAGAGGATATTTGAGATTACGTTCATGGCCAAGTCCAATTAGCATCTTCGTTTGTTTGAACGATCAGCAAATTCAGCGTCTTGGCCAGATTTAGATTGAGTGTCTTGCGCTTTGGAATATTCTTGAATATACTGTATTGTGGGACTAGTTGTAGAAGACCAATTAATCGTCCAAATTCGAGTTCATCATGAGCTAGAATGAGCAGGAAAATGTTTTTATTTTTATTATTTTGCACCAAGTATCAACTCTACGAAGTTGATAAAAAGTGGCAGAATTTGAGGAAAAACCAAACCACAGATGAGACTTTAACTTCTCAAATGACCATAACACTTATTGAAACCGTTCATCGTACTACATAGCTACAACGTTATTGGGTGTGTGCAACGGTCTTGTCACTCACTGGCCACAATTATTAGAACTGTCATTTTATATGCTGATCAAAAAAAAAAAGGCTCCTGAAGCTTGCATGCGTCTTAATAAATTAATAATTTTAGGTTGGAAAATTAAGTCTACCTTTCTATGAGCAGGCATAAATGTGCAGTATTTTCTATTTTTTAAAGGGAACTTGTCAGCAGGATTTTTTAAAGTGAAGTACTGATTAAAATGATACTTGTGGTGAAGAAATCTGCTGTGTGGATTTTGTGTAATCAGGGTTTGAAGTTTTCTATTATATTCATGGCTTCGTTCATTGGGGCAGAACTGTGGGTAGAGTCTTCGTCTCTGCCACGGCCACTCTGCCGCATCTGTTGTCTTTATTGTCCTCCCGGATTCAGCTTTGTGCCGGCATAGTCCTAGCATTTGCGCACATTGATCTCTTGGCTGTCTTCAAGAAAATGGTGCCACTGGCAACGCATGCGCAAACTGACCTCCCGGCTTTCTTGAGTGTTATGATGCCTGTGTGGGACAAGTGCAGAATGAGATATTGGATCATCATTGAGCTGAGATCTTAATCTACACATATGTCATCATTGGCGCCATTTTCCTTAAGACTGTCAGGAGATCAGTGTGCGCAATCGCTGCCCGTGACTAGGGCAGTGCTGGAATGAAGTTTAAACCAGGAGGACAGTAAAGACAACAAGAGCATCAGAGGAGCCGTGTCAGAGCCGAAGACCCTTCCCACAGTCCTGCCCCGATACATAAGGCTATTATAATAAGAAAATTTCAAACACAAAATCCACAAAATGGATTTTTTCACCACAGGTATCGTTTTAATCAGTATCACAGCGCCAATATGGCCATGTGTGTACTTAGAAAATTCCTGCTGACAGGTTCCCTTTAGCTTAATAAATATTTTATCAACTTTGATGCCATATCCAATCCTTCAAACTTTTTAGGTCATTTTAAAATTTTGTTGAACTTTGATGCATGGCTTGTGACAATTTTGACACATTTTCGCCCTCACAAATACATTGGTTATACATTTTATAATGTTGGCAAATATGCCCTCAGAAAACAATACCATTATAGAAAAAGAGGGACATCATCGAAGATATAATATATATTATGCTGAAAAAAGAGAGAGGACAGCACCTCCAAAAATCATACAATGCTCTAATGCCTCTCAGCAAAAACATATGTTACTGAATATGAGGTTCTTAGTTTAACATTCTGATCAGACTGTATGAAGCTCACTGCCACGTTACGGTAAACCTCATAGTGGGTCCTACCGCCCTAATGGAGCGGAGCCGTGTGCCGACCACCGCCACAGCGGCAACGCATCGACAGGGCAGACGGCCTGGTGCCCCACAGCGCCCACGCTGCAAGACTGAGTCCCCATGACTCCAGTTGAATACAATATGTATTACAACTTAATGGGAACCTGTGGAATTACCTATTAGAAACCAAAATTATTCTTATAAAAAACTTTTTGAATATCCAATCTACTTTTCAAAGAATACCAAAGGTATAATAATGAACATGGGGACTATATCAAGTAACAACTATTCTCCGAAAATCTTATATTTTATTAGATAAAGTATACTTATTATCTCAATGTGTTTCCGTATCCCTATTTTGGAGGTTCACCAGGAGATCCTGGGGGCTGAGTAAATACAATGAGATGATATACTATTTCATAACCTACAGGTACACTCTATACAAGGGATATACTGAGTATATAGATTTTTTTTAACCTGTTTATGGTCTGTTTTGACTCCTGGGACAATTAGTATGATGCACAACATTTATAATTATATTATACTTTGCCCTGTTGAAATCTTTTGGTATTATTCAATGGATCCTATTATGAATATCTAGAATGTGATAGGGGGAGTAATCTCACTCTTTAAAATGGCTGCTAATGACGTTTACATTGCTGGCCTATTCTTAGGCTAGGTCATCAATGTGTGATCGGTGGAGGAGCGTTCAGAACTTCAAATGCTTTTTTATAATGCTCCTATAAACATAGCAAACTTTAATGGCAGTTTCCAATAGTTGAGTGACCTGACAGGTTTCCTTTTATGAGGCATGTGCCGTATTTTACTATGGTATAAAATTGTTCTTTATTTTCAAAAGGAATATGTCGATATAAGAAAACTACTGTAAGTTAGGAGATATTCTGTTGACCTGTATGGGAGAATATTTTGGGTTTGCTCTAGGACCCATGCAGAGCTTAGATTTTTTTTTACATGTTTATTATTTGTTTACTGATTCAGTAAAATCTATCTAATAAGCTCTTTCCACGTGTATTCTAGGAGAGCACATAACTGCTACAAATGCCGGCAGTGCAGTTTCACAGCTACCGAAACGCAATCCCTTTTGGATCACTTCAACTCTGCACACTGTCTAGAGTCGGAAATCACTACAGCAAATGGTGGAGAGCTCCATGTAATCTCTTCCATCAAGGAAGAGCCAAAAACTGAAATTAAGGTGTACAACCTTGTCACCCCTGAATCCAAATTGGGAGAAGCCATATATGACAGCACTGTGAAGAAGGAGAAGCCTGACGACAAGGATGTACTCAGGGAGAAATCTTGGTCTGATGGTTCAGTAGATGACCTCCGGAGCGTGGCCTGGAGAGGATCGGAGATTTTGAGAACAAGTCCATCCTATACACAAATGGGTTTGGGCCTTTTGACCACAGTGTCTGTCAACCAGGAGCAGCAAAAATCTTCAAGAGATAGTCCAAATGTTGAAGCAGCACATCTAGCAAGACCTCTTTATGGCTTGTCTATAGATTCTAAGGGATTTCCCAGAGTGACTGCTGGAGCCAGTGGAGAAAAATCAGGCCCACATACCCCACAGTACCCTACTTCTGGAGACAGCAAGTCCAAGGATGAATCTCAGTCACTCCTACGGGTGAGTCTACACATTTAGTATATCTTTTGTTGTCTACAGAGACCATCCAGGTCATTATTTCAGCTTGTGAATTGGGAATATTGACAATCTATTATGTTTCTATATTGGAAACTGTTTTTTTTGATTTTCTGAATTGATTTTTATTGGACTTTTATCGAATTAAATATTGAGTCACATTAATAATGGGACTTTTTACTGCAGAGTTGTCACTTAGAGCTTGTTTTAAGCACTTTTGTCTTCATCCATCATGATTTAGCTTCATTGTACAAATCTTTTTGTTACTAAAGTAATATAATTTTATGTTTAGGGAGGTAAAATCAGTTTAAATTACTACTTTTTTAAATCAACAGAAAACCCAAGCCTGCTGTTAGCTATGTGACGGTAATCAGTTTATGTCTTGGATAGGAGAGCGACACTTTTTTTTATTATATGAAAACGCATATTGCTTAGCAAATCATTTACCTCAGTATGCGGTACCAACTGCATTATAATTATTACTTTTCTTCGAATTAGATATTCTTTTACCAAAAGTTCTGAAGGTTTTTGAGAAAAGTTGAGATAGTAATGTGAACCTGCAAACATATCCACCACTTCTTTATATGATGTTTTTAGTCTGCTGTTCTCAACCCTCTATAGATCATTTTAAGGTGTTTATACATATCGGACAAAGGCCAGTATAACATACTCGTACAAACATTCTGAGTACAAACCTCAACGTCCAATCCAGCCCCTGGTTTCCTGACCAGAACTCAACAGCCTCATATATCTTTATGCCGATGCTGATTTTGGAACAAGAGATTAGGGGCCGTTCAAGACATTGTGGTCTGTACTTGGACAGTGAATGTTAGATGTGGGAAACCGGCTTAAAGTTGATAAATATTGATGGTTTAAGCCATAAAGAACATCCTTCTAATACATTTTGTCAATTGAGTTGAGCTTGTTTGATTTTTTGGTCAGTAGATTGATGTTCTTTCTTCCATGAACAATCTATCGCTGAAGGAGTCTTTTCCGAAAGATGGCTCTTTTCACTTTTAGTCTAATAGTTGTCCTACCATCAACTTGCTTTCTAATGTGTATGGTTACTTTGAGTCCATTAGTTGTCCTATCCTCAATTAATGTGTAAGACTTATTTTAGTCCATTTGTTATCTTACCCTTTACCTATGTTCTAATCTGTATGGTCACGTTAAGTCCATTACTCAATAGAACTTATAACCTACCGTAATTTTTTTGATAAGTTTTATTTACACACTGCAGAAACATAATAAAAAAGTGTTTCTCTCCAAATATGCTCTTCATAGTTATTGTTATGGATTTAAAAAAATAATAAAAATTAAGAATTATCTTGGTGGTCAACTAACTACTAAATCATGAAGGACAGTCTTCAGTTTTTTAAAGTCAGCAATGTAATCGAAACATTTTGCATGTTGCTCACCACTATTGAATACAATGGAAGTGTGTGCGTCCGTATTTGCAGTCCTTAAAAAATGGACCACATTCGGACATGAAAAACAAACGTGTGAAGGGGGCCTTAAGGTTGTGGTGCTCGCATCTAGACAAGACGTCCCATTTTAAATCAAAGGTAGACAGACCAATTCTCACACAGTTGACACAATTTCAAATATTTTATTCCATCAGTAGCATCAAATACAACCTAATAGATGAAGCATTTCAGCTCCAGCCGAGCCTTTTCCAAACTTTTAAAAATTGCTCTGTTCTGCCAATCAGTGAGGTTCCAAGCCCTCGAGCCCCCACTGATCTATAAGTTAGGACCTATCCCCTGGATTGTTTTCACTGGACAATCCTTTTAAATTTGATGACCTAGAATTGCTCATACGAGAGCTAAATATTCAATATTGTGTTGGTTGGCAAAGGACATATAAGTCTGATTTCCCACCGATCACATATTGATGGTCAATGTCAGTGTGCCTCAACTCCAGTCGTCAAGAGTCACCAAGAAATCATGTTTTCTGGATTTCCTTAGTGTTCCACAGGTGATATTTCCACCAACTTTTCAATTCCAAAGAAATGCTTGATCTGTTTGTGGCTCTTGAGTAATAGAGTTGGTAACACTGGTCTATGTTAACAAAAACATCAAAACATCCATCGACGGCACTTATCCATAACTGTTGTAGGAGATCTTAGTTCACATGTTGTTTCATGCTGGATGTTAAACCCAATCTAACTATCGTGCAAACCTCCTTGGAACATTTTTATGATTTCACTTCACCTATCATTATGTTTTACAAGAAAAATTGGCCCATCAATTTGAAATCGTATACCGTGTATGTTTATTTTATGCGGCTTAGTTCGATAGAAGAGACTGTATTGTGTCTGGTTTGTGTTTCCCATCTTCTGTCAATAGAGTAGTAGCATTGTTTTTTTTATTTTTAACATATATTATTTAAAACGTTTATAGCAAAGAACATTTTAATGCTAAAACGATGTGGCAACATTCTCAAAGTGATCAAATGAACAAGAGAAGCATATGGTCATATCTTTCATTGTGATGCTGTGGCAGTGGGCTAGATCTGCTTTCAACACTGGCATATGGAAATAATTACTTTAGTAAGTCTCTGTGCTTCCTGCTAATACCGAGGAAAATAGGCCATCTCATGAATGTTCAGAGATTGTAGGGGCAAGTAACATTAGATTGAGTAATTCGTCTTTTGATGGCCTTTGCATGTATTAGTGTCACAGTACATTAGAGTAGTCCCATACTAAAATCTGGTGGGCGGAGGTGACGGCATATATTGGTTATTTAACTTGCACCACATGGTTTTGGAGTTTGATTCAGTCTCCGAATTCTCTTTAAAAAAAAACAAAAAGCTTGAGAAGTGTCTCAATTCCTCAAACATGTTCTTTAAGACTGTTTTCGACATTCTATTATTTTTTTCCCCTCTTCAGTTTTCCAGAATGAAGGTCCTTTGATATTTGTAGTCTTAAAATTGTGATTTCCAGATTAACTACACGCTGACCCCCAACGGTTCCAGCTTTGGAATATTGAGCAGGCCTGCTTTCATTCAGATGTTTTTCCTCCTTCTCTTTTTTTTGTTATAGAATTTGTTTACCTATTTTCACGTTGATCATTGACAGAATTAACTAATTGAGCAGAATTTTCCTAGTAATGATGGTCAGAAGGTGAACTTAACCTTAGCTTATGGCAGTGTAACTTAGAATTCATTAGGTTAGAACTCGAAGTTACTGAGGCATATTTTTT
>VIAB01000356.1:139833-151030 GCA_009801035.1 Oophaga pumilio | reverse complement strand
GTCGTCTTTTTTTGCAAGATGAACAATCCCAGATCGCTTAACCGTTCCTCATAGGACATACTTTGCAGTCCACTCACCATTCTGGTGGCTCTTCTCTGAACTTGCTCCAGTTTTTCAATGTCTTTTTTAAAATGTGCCCAGAACTGGACACAGTATTCCAGACCAAGGAGGAGTAGAGGGGGGTAATTACTTAAGAGGGGGATAATATATATATTTTTACAGTATGTATTTAATTGGGTTGAATTATTTTATATTATGATGAATTGAACTCTTAACATACAGTGAGATGAGTACTGGCCAAGTGTCAATTTACATTGGCAAATGAAGTAACAGAGTAACATCACAATGTAGAGTTCTCTGATAAGATGCCTCAGAATCGATATTTCACAGGCAATCTAAATATAGTTCTGATGGTTCTTCATATTTTTCTTCTATGTAAGAGTTAACGCAGATTCTCTGTATCGTGCTGTGGTCACCACATGAGCAGTCGTGTATGTGGGCGCTGTATATAAGGGATGTAGCGCTGCTTGTGTAGATAATTTATAAACGGACCCGCAGCAGTTTGCAGATGTGCTGACACAGGAGAACGGGGCTTAGTCAAGACTTATCGACCTATAAATTGGAGTTACCAGTCCATGATGAGTTAGACAACGGCACTATGATTAATGGTCGTACAGTCGCCTCTCTCGGAGTTAGCGGATTTAAAATATCATTTGATTATTCACTGTAGGAGAAGATAAAGTGTTCAGATATCATAGGTGGTTATGTAGAATTGGTCTCAGAATATGCGCACTGTATATATGTATATATATGTGTGTGTGTGTGTGTATATATATATAGTGGTATCGCTATGGATGACCTTCATCTCTTTGAGGTCCATTTTATCACACACTCCACAATTCATAAATTCCCAGTTTGGATCAAAAGAAACGTCTCCAGATAATAAAACTGTTGCATTTCATGGATACATTTCTTAATCCTCCATAATCTCATATCATCTGTACTGAGTGCTGATATCTGATGGCAGGAGGTTCCCATCGTTAACACATCCATTTGGCCGTTTTTATTTTACTTTTCTAGTTTATTGTTCATCCTAACCTTAAGGTTTCATGCTAGTTCTGTAACGCTGGTAGAAATTTATACAGTGAGAGACTGAGAGGCGGAGAAGTGAAGCAGGCTATAGACTTCAGATATTTTACCATTTGACAGATCCAGTTAATATTTTGGTGAGATTTTTGTGATAGCTATAAACATAAGATTAACATCAGATGCTTCTAAAAGAGGATGGCTCTTCCAATGATCTGCAGATAAATATCTTGTGTCCATGGCCATCTAATGTTCAATTCTATTTCATGACTTCTGTTCACAATGGAAACCACAACCCTGTGCTGGAACCATTGTATAACGGATCCAAATGGCACCCAACAGAAAACCATAAAATCGGGTTCATTGGAGTTTTATCATGATTCACTACTACTGCCTAAAAAATATTGTAGCTTCTCGGAGGCAGCCTCTGTTGGCAATCGAAAATTGTAAACATGGGTTTAACTGTTAGGAGTAGTGACTGATATAGGGTCCAGTAACCAAGAGTACACATTCATGAATCCAAGTGCAGCTGCCGATTACTACTGTGGCTGCTGATTACTCCTCTGGCTGCTGATTACTCCGGTGTCTGTGCATTACTCCTGTGGCTGCTGATTACTCCTGTGGCTGCTGATTACTCCGGTGTCTGTGCATTACTCCTGTGGCTGCTGATTACTCCTGTGGCTGCTGATTACTCCTGTGGATGCTGATTACTTCGGTGGCTGCTGTTTACTCCTGTGGCTGCTGATTATTTGTATTCCTCTTGGAAAAACTCCACTTCTGCATCACATCCTCACCAATTACACATTATCCGTTTCCATTGAATAACAGATGACATACATAGGCATCAGCATACGCTTTGGCCAAAAGATTTTTTAAGCCGCCACCATGACAAGGTGACTCTTTTCGCCAGGTCCTACTCTTAAAATAATATATAATTGTGTACTAATCATTCTCCATCAGCCCCTCCATTGTGATGATGGTTTCCCCGTCTACCCCACCCCTCACTTCATCATTTGCAGCACCTTTCACTCCTCAATTCATCATTTTCAGTCCCCCTCCCCACACACTTCATAATTTGCAGTCCACCCCCTCACTTCATTATTAGCGTCCCCCTCACCTATTTAATTTTATAAAGAAAAAAGAAAACATTTTTCATACTTACCTCACTGACGATCTACAGGTGCAGCTCTGCTTCTGGTGTCCTGGCAACGGCCAGTGGAGCTTGTACATGCCTGCGCGTACGCGATTAAGTCATCGTACGTGTCGTCGCCTGACCATACATCCAGAAAAGGCGGAGGGAGCTGGAGATGTGCAGCCGTTCAGGTAGATGGCCGTGGAATTCCGGGAAATCTACCAATGTCGCGGTGTGTGCTGTGGCACACGGCACTTTATTACACCCTGGGGCCCAGTGAAGAGAAGCACATGAGAGGGGGCTGGACTGGTGGACTGGGTCCCTGTCCCCCTTCTGTTCTTCTGCTCTCCAGGGCCCCATACAGCAGTAATGCCCTTTTGGCGTCCCTGGTGCATTCACTGTACTGATAACTGGAGTAGGAGATAACTGGTGCAGCATCTTTATCACTAATTATTTTACTGTCTAGAATACTGGTGGATGCAACTACTCATCACGGGTACAGTGAGGGTATGTTTCCACGGTCAGTAATGGCAGCACTTTGGACTCTGCTCATGCCCGTTCCGTCCAAAGTGCTGCCGGCTTTTGTATGCGCGGTGATTCCGCATGTGTTGCATCCTATACATAGGACGGTGTTATTTATCTTGTGTAGACTGAGCGTCTCCGTAAGATAAATAGACATGCTGCGGTCTAGAAAGACGCGCCGCATATGCGTATGCGTGGGTGTGTCACCTGCGTGTTTGAATGCATAGTAGACATGGGATATCATAAAATCCCATCCACTATGCTGTAACATCTGGCCACTGCGGATAGGACGCTGCGGCTGTACTCAGCGTCCAATCTGCAGCAGATACTGAACGTGGAAACATACCCTTACTGTGCTGATCACTGGTGCCATTACCAAAGAAGGGTGCATTTAGTGTTGGCTGGTGTTTGTTGTGATTGCAAGTGCCTCTACTAAAGACAAATTCTTGTACTGATGACAGATGCCATTACCAATCACCGGATCCCCTATGCATCACTTTTTAAGTTACTGGTCATTGTGAATTCTTGAAGAAGAAGAGAAAAAAATAAAGCGGAGGGGTTTTTTATGCTTTATGCTTATGTTTTGCTATGTGCCCTGTGGTTACTTCCGATAACAGCAATTTATATGCTATTTGGGGTCTACAGAAAGCTGTGGTGAAATACATTGGCTGTTCGGGCTTCTAACTAGACTCAACACCCACCCGCTATCTCCTGGATATAGCGCGGATTCCAGGAGCCTTGGAGGAGAAAGTGCTACATGGATCGGTTTTGCATTTCTATTGTAAAGTAGAATACAGCACAACAATAAAATTGCATTAGCCGGAATATGGTCAATAGTGATTTGCAGAGGAGATTTATGAAAGGTGACGTGTATTGAATGGACATATTTAGGCTCTTTCGCATGATTCTTCCTAACTGGTTTTTCAGGTTGGATGAAACAGTTTATACACATAACCCCGGGATATATGATGAATACGCCAACATCTCAGTAACGTTTGACAGTAACCATTTGTTTTCTGAACGTCTTCACTCACGTCTGTCTGATTGCTGTCTAGACTGCCTGATAATGCCTTCACTAAGGATTTTCAACTTTCTCAGAAATGTCACTTTGCTACTTTTTAGTACATCTTAAATGCATAGCTTATCTACCATAAATGATACAATTTACAACAAATCACTTATTGCATATATTAAAAGAAATGTGGCATCAGAAAATGACCTGTTGTTTAAACGAGGTTTTATATTAAATATATAAAAATGTACAAAAAAAGTACAAAGTATATATTTTTTTATCTAGGTATCTATATACTGCTTGACTGACAGCCTCTGTGCTGTGTGCCTTCGGGCAAAGTAGCTGTCAGTTAAGCATGAGGCAGGGATAGGCGGTGAATAGAGCTGGAGTGACAGAGGCTTCAGATCTACAAATAGCTCTTCAGCCTCATTTGCATATTCAAATTCTAATTTCTCGATAACGGAGGAACGGACTGGCCATGTAAAGGTATTGCTGGATTTGTCCGTTAAAGAGCTACATTGACAGATATATAGTTTGAGGGTAAAATCCTGCTGATAGGTTCCCTTTAAACTAGTATGTAACTAGTATGAATAAGTCCAGACACAAGGCAAGGTCAAGTGGTGAAAGATTGGAGAACAGAAAAAGGCATTAGATAGAGAAGAGCGAACTCAAACTTTAAAGTTCGGGGTTCGTACCGGACATCTAGTGTCCGGTGGTGAACTCCGAACACAGACTTCTCCTGGAAATCTTTTTAGTGTTCGGCGTTCCAGGAGGAGTAAGGAAATATTTTACATCAACAAAGTTTGGGTTCCCATTGACTTCTGTTCGTTCAGGTCCTGGTACAAGAACCAAACTTTGGACTAAAGTTTAGTTGAATTTGCTCATCCCTAGGAATAGTGTCTGACCCCATGAACAAAGACAGTAAGGTAAATGAGGCGCTCACCTGGTTCATGTATGTAGAACACAACGATTGATGGTGTTCATAATTGTCATCTGCTGCAGCCCCAAGGGTTAGGAAACTAATAAGATGCCAAGAAGGAATAAGTGGATCCATTGCGCTGCTGATAAACATCCAAAGATAGTTTCCAGGAGACAGGATCGGTAGCGATATGGTTTATTAGCAACGTGTTTTGGAGTCATCCAACTTCTTCATCCTGATGAAGAAATCGTATGACTTTAAAAAGCGTTGATAATAAAGCGTATCACTACCGATCCTGCCTCCTGTAAACTGTCTTTGGATGTTTATCAGCAGCGCAATGGATCCACTTATTCCTTCTAGGCAAGACAAGGTCAAGAGCATTGGCTCCATATGTTGGTGAGTTCAAATCTTTCCTTGTTTTTTTAATCCATAGCCTTTACTTGTGCCACCATATGATGTTTGACACAGTAAATGTAATGCTTCCAGGAGTGAATGCTTCTCATATTATAGCATATGATAGAAAAAATGCTTCTACGCCATATGAAATCCCAACAAAAGAAAACCCTTTATATCTCTGTTTAAGACGCATGTCTCCCACATGGAGACCTTGGGCATTAGGAATCCGTACCATTAGTCTTGTACATAAAGCCAAAATTTTTGATAGAAAAGGGTCATTGGAAGCTTTTTTATTTATTTTGGGGGTACATATTTAAAAGGAATCGGTCACTCAGTTCATTCTGACAAAACTACAGGCAGCATGAATCAGAACCTGGCTGCCTGATTGCAGACAGGTATGTTTTTCTCTGAAACGCTTTGATGTTTCAGAAAAGTTAAAGCTTGAAGAGCCGGCCAGGGACAATAGGCAGATAAAGGACTAGTCCAGCTCCAGGTGATTGATAGGTCTCCTCCATTTGTGTGCATAGGGAGAAACCTGTCCAAAACGATATTTCCTCTCAGCATTTCAGACAAAAAACATACCTGGTTGCAGTCGTGCACCCAGGCTTTGATTCATGCTTCCCGTGGTTTGGGCAGCATGGATCAGGTGACTGACTCCCTTTAATAGTTTAATATTATATATATTTATGAATGTACTTCTCATGCAGCTTCCTTCAACCATATTTCACCTTTTCGAATATATATATTATATATACAGTATATTTCATTTTTAACATTTTGTAATTTTTGCAAACTAAAATACATATTTTTTAATTTGACCAATTTTCTCTTGTAGTATTTTTCGGAGAAATAATTATGTTCCCAGAACTTGCTGCTTTCTGATTTTTCTTCGTGTGGCATTTTCATCCTCGGTGGACACTTGTGCATTAACTAAAAACACATCATGGAAAGTTTAACTTGTCAGGGATGAAATTAGAGGAAATACTGGGGGGAACAAATGGCAAATGATAATTGTTACCACCTGGTTCTCTCTGGCTGTTTTTTCTGTAAAATAGTCACTGACCTCTTGACCACTGCATCATTTTACTTAGGTTTTACCAAGAGAGAGTTCGAGGTTCATTTCTGCTGGGGAATTTTCAGATGAAATAAAAATAGAATCAACACATGTAACCCATGAATCTGTCAGCCGGGTCTAATGTGAAGGGGGTTTGCTTCATTAGAATACCTGCTAATAAGTTGGAGTAAAAACCAGTCTCTAGAATTGTTGAATGAGGCACCTGTCTCATACGGTGGTCCTGTGTTTTAGATCAGTATTTAAAAATCCCACCATTTTTCAAAAAATAAATTGTGACCGGAAGTGTTTAGGTAACATTGATTAAAAGGGAGTTCTCAAGTTATTATTATTATTTATTATTATAGCGTCATTTATTCCATGGCGCTTTACATGTGAGGTGGGGTATACATAATAAATACAAGCACAGTAATCTTAGACAATACAAGTTATGACTGGTTCAGTAGGATAGAGGACCCTGCCCGCGAGGGCTCACAATCTACAAGGGATGGGTTAGGATACAGTTTGAAGGTTATCTCATATCCAAAAGATAGGTTGATAAACTTATGATCACTGGACGTCCGACCAATATGGCCCCTACCTATCCCATGAACTGGAACTCTAATGAGCCCTGGCTGTACGGCAAGGAGCGATCCGCTTGACAATCTCTGACACTCACATTAAGAATGAATGGAGTGGTAATGCATGTGATCGACCTCCGCTTCATTCAGCCGGAGCTCGGGATCAGTGGGGGCCGCGCCGGGAGGAAGGGAGGGTGGTCAGACCATCAGTGAGTGTATAGAACAAAAAGTTGAATCGGTCTTTAAAATGTTGAACGCTATTCTTCAGTTATGCAAATATATTAAACAGATTTTTTTTTTACCCCAATAGGGCGCTGAAGTACAATTGTGCCAAAAAATGCTGCGACATGTTAAAAAATCACAAATAATGAATTGGGATAAAACATAAGGTTGACCAAAACTACACCTACATTGTCATAAAAAAAAAAACAAATACAGACAAAACCAAATAAAATTAACTTAAAAAAGTGAAAATTAAATAATCAGCAAGGCGCAATTAAAAGGTCACTTAATGGGAACCGTCTACCAGGTTTGTCCCATATGAGATGCGGCCACCACCTTTCAGCCCTCATATACAGCATTCTATAATGCTGCATATATGTCCCCAAATCAGCCTGCAACAAAGGAAACACGCATTTTATTGCTCTCACCTGTGGGGTGGTCAGGTCCTATTGGCATGTCTGGTCTTGGTCCTGCGCTTCCCTTTTGATACCATCCTCCATCTGTGCTTCGTGTGGATGACGTGTCCCTACATCATCAGCAAAGTGTTCCCTGACATCGTGCTGCTGTGCAGGCGTACTTACCTGCCCTTACCATGCACTAGGGCTTTCCCAGCTCATGCGCACTGCAGTACTGCTCTCTGCCCTAGGCAGGGCAGAGAAGTACCCCTGCGCAGGAGCGTCATCCATACTGTATGGAAGACATAGGGACGTGTCATCCACACGATGCACAAAAGGAAGACGACATCGAAAGAAGAAGGGGGGATCCGGACAAAGACCAGCAACACCGGTCGGACCCGACCTCCCTACAAGTGAGTATAACAAGAGGTGTTTTTCTTTTGTTGCAGGCCGTATTGGGGGCGTATTTACAGCATACTAGAATGCTGTATATGAGGGCTGAAAGGTGGTGGTCTTATCTCATATGGGACAAACCTGGTGACATGTTCCTTTTAAAGAACCTAAGATGAAAAAGCAATGATGAATCGGGGGCCTATGTGTCTACATATGATCCTCCCAGTGGTTGTGATGAGAATTGCACCTTGTAAATAGTTTTATTACCATTTTGTGATATTAAATTTGAGTCCTGAGTGATTTCCGCAGAATAGGTTAGACTTAGTTCCATAGCCAAATTGAAGTATATTATCTTTCAAGACTTGAATTATGCTTTGTGAATTTCTTTTAATAAAATACTCCTACCCCGATAGTGACTACATTGTGGACCTAGTAAAAATGTCCATCATGCTACATAGTACAGTACGTATTATAATTGCAATAAGTTTGTCACTTGTGCTGCAGAGCTTAATGAAGGATTTTAGCTGAAATATTGCTTCCTTGACTCCTAAGACACCAATTGGAGATGAGACCCAAAAGAAGATCTTGTCTTATCGTTGCCCTTAGAGGTTTTCTAATGTAAGCGCAGCATTGACACATTCAAAAATTGTGCTTTTTGGGCTCTAAGTTCGTCCTACTGTAAGTATCTGTGTCTCCCGATGAGGATTTCTCATCTGAGGTATATTAATAATCATTTTAAACAATTGAACACTGAAATTTCCATATTTATTTTTCTCTTTTGATAGCCTTTACTATTTGCAGTCTTCCGGAAAAATGGAGTTCTCATTACAGTTGGAATCTGCTGCTGTTTTTATCTTCGTCTGCCGGGCTGGATTAATTCATCGTTGATTTTAAGCAGCCTTACTTTGATTTTTCTCTTGATGCCTGTAAACAAGTAGAAGTTTGCCTTCTGCATATTTTTATTTCCATTAAATCTGATGGGTAATGATGTAAATATTCGTCTTTGACTTATGTATTCAGAATGTCCATGGAATGAATAAAACGTGAACATCTGCTCTTAGTTACGAGTTGATCCATCAGTTGTGTATCAATACTTGACGCAAAAATTAAAAAAAAGCAGCCAGAAGAAATCAGCCATAACTAGATAAACGCAAACCTGTCCCACTAAACATCCATCTCAATCTATAGACAGCAGATTATTGGGCAGAAGGAACAGAGCAGTCCCGTGGGCAGTCCTAATTACTAATTGACGAAAGTAGGGGTTGATCCAGCTTCCAGAATTTTTTTTGGCAAATTTTTTTTTATTTGATAGATGCAAAAAATCTGTACAGAAATCAATAAAAGGGTTGGATAACAGCAACGCGTTTCAAACGCACATGGCGTTCTTTGTCACAGCTCCGATAAAGAATGCCATGTGCGTTTGAAACGCGTTGCTTCTATGCTATTCTTTTTATTGATATTTGAACATATTTTTTGCACCTTCTACTATCAAATAAAAAAAAAATGGGCAAAATAAATTCTGGAAGCTGGATCATCCCCTACTTTCGTCCACATGTGAGTGCATCTTGCCCTATGGATCTCGTGCCTCCAGCCACATAGGGCGTGGCTGAGCTGATATTTCTTTATTTACTAATTACTGATTGACAGCTATCTCGGTACACATAGTTTGACAAAGAAGGCTGCCATCGGCTAATCAGACTGCCTACTAGACTTCTAAAGGAAAGCCTTTGTTTTTTGTGCTTTCATTTTAAACATCCATTTCTACCAAGAGCCATAATTTTTTATTTTTCTGTCATTATAACTGTAAGATGATCTGATTTTTGCGGAACCAGTTGTAGTTTTCAATAATACAATTTATTTTCATAGAATAATAAAATGGTAGAGTTGGAAGAGACCTCCAGGGTCATCGTGTCCCACCCTCTGCTCAATGCAGGATTCTCTAAACCATCTCAGTCCAGCCTCTGTTTGAAGACTTCCATTGAAGGGGAACTCATTACCTCTTGTTCTGCCTGTTTCACTCATTGATCGCCCTCACTTTTATTTATTACATTTTATTATGCAATGTAATAAAATTGGAAAAAATTCCAAGTAGAATGAAATGGTGAAAAGATGTAATCTTGCCATTGATTTCTAGGTTTCGATATTTCCTGAGTGGAAGCAAAATGCTTTTTCAGGTCATTACGATTGCGATGTTAACATACTTGTAGAATTTTTTTAAGCCATAACATGAAAGTAAGGTTAATATTATTACTTTAATTACAAAATCTTCAGTTTTATTCAAATTAGTTGATGCAAAAATGTGTATAACAGACATTAAAAAGTACCACATCTAGTATTTTGTATGACCTCCATGATTTTTGAAGACAGCACCAAGTCTTCTAGGCATGCAATGAACAAGTTGACGACATATCGCAACATCTATGTTTTTCCATTCTTCAAGAATGAGCTCTTTTAGAGCCTGGATTGAGACTGACGCTCAGCTTTTCTCTTCAGAATTCCCCATAGGTGTTTAGTTGAGGTAAGATCAGGAAACACTTGGCCACTGAATCACTTCCACCCTGTTATTTTTGAGAAATGCAACAGATGTGTGTTTGCATCATTGTCACGTTGGAAAAGTACACATCTACCCAAGGGCACAGAGTGATGGCAACATCTTCTCTTTCATTGTAGAGAAGTACATCAATGAAATGTAGCTCCCCTACACCAACAACACTGATGCCGCCCCCACATAAGGACACTGCCACCACCATGTTTCATTGTAGGCACCATACATTTTTGAAGAAAACTGTTCCAAAAGCATTTATCTTGGTCTCATCACTCGAGATTATAGAGTCCTAGTAGTCTTCATGGGCCCTGGCAAATTCTATGTGGGCTTTTTTGTGCATGAACTATTTTGTTCTGTACGCTGCATTGTGTTGTGCAAAACACTCACCCTGGTTTGGCTTTCTACTACTTTAGCTTATTGCAGTGAACATGCATGTTGAGTTTCTTCAACTCTTCTCATCAGAAGCTCTAGTCTAGGTATTAACTTCTGTGGTCGACCTGGACATCTCTGTGAGATAGTTGCAGTTCCATAATTGTTACATTTTTTCATCAAATTTGGTACAGTATTTTAACTGATCAGTAAAACTTTGCTGATCTTCTTGTAGCCATCACCTTTTTTTGTGTAAAGATTTTTTTTTTCTTTTTCTGGTCTTGTGACATTTCTCTTCCATGTGGTGCCATTGCTGATGGCATGAAATGGGATGAGGTTTTATCGTCAAGTGTTTAACATATAATTAGACTTACCTGTGGTTGAATTCTTGTTCATTAGAATTTTGTAACCTAAACTTTAGCTTTGTTCCTAAAACTTTAAATTTTTGCAACTTGGTCTTGAATGAATTTAAGAAAATTACTTACTTAGGTGTGCAGAATAACAAATCTTGTTTGCAATCAAAGATCCACATTTGTGGCATTATTTTGTAGCATGGTATCCCATGGAAAATAAA
>VIAB01000356.1:55001-72275 GCA_009801035.1 Oophaga pumilio | reverse complement strand
AAAGTAAGCGGTTCAATGCATTACTATGGCGGCGGAATCACCGCAATTCCGGAAAAAGAAAGAACATGCTGCCTTTTTTCCGCGATGCATGTGCACAAAAATTGCGGAATGCATTCTACTAATAGGATGCTATAGCATGCGTTTTTGCAGCGGAAAACCGCCGCAAAAACGCTAAAAACCGCAAAAAATCCTCGACATGTGCACATAGCCTAAAGAATCTAGTCATATCCCTTTGTTCAGGACATTGTTTGGTGGAGTAGTCCAAGTACCACACAAGGCTGTTGTAATCATCTGACCTGTCCGTGAGGTTATAGAAAATGTTCACATTGCATGCACTTACACACTGGACGCATTGCAATCTTTAAAAGAAAACACACTTTTAGAAAAATATATATTTTTTTAAGTAACTTGTAAATCGCTGTCTTCACATGATTCATAGGTCACTTCTCAGAAATTTTGCTTGTTCCTCTTTGAAATCTGTATGTGATTTTTCTGCATTTTACCAACTTGTAATGTAACTTCTTAGCCGTCATTTGTACTTCCATAATTACCTGTCCATAGTAACAGAAATTCAACAGAGTTTCTATATTGGCTTTCACTTAAAATGAAAAATATCCGTAAATAATAAACATAATATAACTTAAAATCAGTACATGGTAAATACCACAAGTTATTTCCACAGCACATAAAAGGGTTTCTCCCACAAACAAAGTTACGGTAATTTTAATCACTCAGGATTTCTATCAATAGGTCTTTAATTAAATAAGTCCCATAATTGGATGTGTTAAAAAAAAAAAAAGTGTTCCTGTGCTGAGATAATCTTATAAATGTGTCCCCACTGTGTACTGTGTAATGGCCGTGTCTGACTGTGCAGGAACATGGACTGATAATACCACATCTCCTGGTCAGAGGAGGCAAAAGAGTTTACAGACAGGACAGCTGATAGACATTTACCGTATATACTAGCGTATAAGCTGAGATTTTCAGCCATTTTTTAACTCTGAAAGTCCCCCTCTTGGCTTATACGTGAGTCATATACGCCAGGGGGTCGGCAGTGTCAGATCATGCTCATCCCCCTGGCGCGTCTCTGCAGCCCCCCTGCTTCTCCCACGATCTCAGGCTCCTTCCTTTAGCGGTCATATGGTACCGCTCATTAAAGTCATGAATATGCGCATATTCATGACTTTAATGAGCAGTACCACGTGACCGCTGAAGGAAGGAAGAGCTGCCGGAGACCGCGGGAGAAGCAGGGGGGCTGAAGAGACGCTCCAGGATGCGGTAATTATATGAGATATTCACCTGTAACTGGTCCACCGCTGCACGAAGCTCTATCCTCTGCATCCTCTGGCTGTGACGTTCAGGTCAGAGAGCGCAATGACATAGTTAGTGCGTGCCGCGCCCTCTGCCTAAAGTCACTGACAGAGGACCCGGAAGATGGAGCGGTGCGCGGCGGTGGACCAGGGACAGGTGAATATCTCAGTTGCCGGTGCCCTGAGCCAGTGGTGACACCGGCACCTGTCCCTCATAGCGCGCCGTTGTCTCCACCGGCACATGGCCCCCAGCGACGAGAGGTGAGTATGTCATTTTTTTTTTGCAGCAGCAGCAGTATATGGGGCATAATCTATGGAGCATCTTATGGGGGCATAATCTATGGTGCATTTTATGGGTGCATAATCTGTGGAGCATCTTATGGGTGCATAATCTATGGAGCATCTTATGGGTGCATAATCTATGGAGCATCTTATGGGGCATAATCTATGGAGCATCTTATGGGGCATAATCTATGGAGCATTTTATGGGGCATACTCTATGGAGCTTCTTATGGGGCATAATCTATGGAGCATTTTAAGGGGCCATAACCTTTATGGAGCAGCATATAGGGCATATTATTCTATGGAGCATCTTTTGGGGCCATTATTAACCTTTGTGCAGCATTATATGGGGCGTATTTTGTATGGAGCATCTTATGGGGCCATCATGAACTGTATGGAGCATTATATGGGGCTCCTCATTCAATATGGATATTCAAAAACTTTTAACCTACTGATGTCTCAATTAATTTTACTTCTATTGGTATCTATTTTTAATTTTGAAATTTACTCGTAGCTCCTGCATTTTCCACCCTAGGCTTATATGCGAGTCAATAAGTTTTCCCACTTTTTTGTGGAAAAGTTAGAGGGGTCGGCTTATACTCGGGTCAGCTTATACACAAGTATATACGGTATGTAAAATAGAATAGATTTCGATTTGGTACTGTCATAACCCGAAAAGAAGTTCCTTTAAACAAATGTCTATAAAATGTTCCTGGAACTTTTACCATACAAATACAGGAATGGGGAAGCAAACTGAGTCTTTGCCACAAGTGAAGAAAAGCCGATCAAGGACTAGACACAGTTTTAGAACATCCTGTGTCCTTCAAGCCTGTTTCAAATGACCAATTACTGGTGGAAATCTTCCATAAATAACTAGACCTTTCCCAATAAAGCTCAAGTTCCATTTTGGTGAAATAGGAGTGATCTTGGTTTAGTGCTCAGGCTTATGGCAGAAACGTATCACTCCCTGATATATATGTGACTGACCTCTATTCTCTGTTGTACGAGCTCCATTTTGTACCATATGTAGGGAGGTGGAAGGGATCCATGCGTAATCTGATGGAGTATTTCAAATTTTTATTTTGGGCTTCGAAAATAAACCCAACAGATAGTAGACCAATACACTGGTATGGACTAATATTATGATTCTGTACAACTTGGCAGTATGGAGCTTTATTATAGATGGTATATGCATGAGCCCTAAGGCTCTAATTGCAAAGAAAAAAGTTTTCACTAGTCAATGCAGTTATTTTCCTGAAGAAGACATCAGTCAATAATATCCTTTCTTTTATCTCTTCCCCTCTCATGAAAACCATAACCGGGAACACCTACCGTTGCCACCTTGTGTGAAGTCTATATTAATGCAGCTCTGATCAACTGTAGCATACTTGTAATTTCTCCAGGAATTGTGTTCTAAAGCCAGACGGTCTTCTTCTAATGCAACTGATTACTGAAACTTAGCTCTGTATATCTTACAAGAACTATAGTATCCTTTACCAATTCCCTCCATGAAAGCCTACAGAGGTACTGTTTCTTTAAATTCCTTGGTGGGTGCTTCTCTTCTGGTGCTCAATTAAATTACAAACTATTGGGTGAAATTTGCATAGTGATAAATGATCTTGTCAAAAAATTGAGCACGTTTCCACTTTATGATCTAATGAAGTTCCAGCTGTTGTGTGACCTGTTTTATTAAGCATTAGACGTCTTTTTATTTTTCTTTTACGGTCGCGTTCCAGATGTAATGATATCCAGGATCTACTAAAAAGCACTGCAAGAGAACAAGCTATAGAAAATTATTCTAGGAATTAATTTCATACTTTTAATTTAAAGGGAACCTGTCACCAGGTTTTTCCCATATAAAGTATGGCCACCACCATTAGGGCCTTTTTTTTTTTTTTTTTACAGAAAACTGGAATGCTGTAAAAAAAAAAAAAAGTCCCTAATCCTGTATGCAGATCCCAAAAATAGCTTTTATTATACTCATAGATGGGGCCGTTCGGTCCAATGGGAATCTCTGCTCTTGATCCGGCGCCTCCTCTTCTTGCGATCGCTGTCCTTTTCTGCTACGTGTGGATGATGTGTCCTATGTCATCCACACCGTGTCCCCATTGTGCTTCTGCACAGGCGCACTTCTCTCTGCCCTGTGAAGGGAAGAGCACAGTACTGTAGCGCGCATGCGCCAGGAAAGGCCAAAGAGCGCCAATCACCCAACAGTAAAGACAGTGCATGCGCAATTCAGTACTTTGCCCTGCCCTCAGCAGGGCAGACAGAAGTCCGTCTGTGCAGAAGCGCAGTGGGGACACTGTGAGGATGATATAGGAGGCGTCATCCACCAAAGTAGGGAAAGAGGATGGCGATCTCAAGAAAATAGACACCAAATGAAGGCCACAGACACACATTGGACCATACTGCCCCATCTGTGAGTACAATAATAGCTCTTTTCTGAGATCTGCAGACCAGATTGGGGCCCTAAGGGTTGTGGCTGTACTTTATAGGGGAAAAACCTGGTGAAATCTCCACTTTTTTTTTTTTACTATTTTTTTTAAGAGACTGTGGCTGATCATTGCGTCAAATGATGTAATGTTTTTTCTTTTTTTATTGTTTTATTATTTTAAAAGAATGCATGGGAACAAACTGAAAATTTTTATTTTATTTAGATTTTTTTTATATATTTACATATTTATTATAAAATTCCTGTAGATTCTAGTATAAATTTTAGATTTTTGTTCATGAATATTTTTTTTTCTTATTTTTTTTTGGCTAAAATGACTTGCAATACCCAAAGCTTACATTTCCAAACTTCCCACCAGTTAAAATATTCCAAATGTAAAATATGGGAAGGGGAAGAAAACGTCAAGCTTTAAATTACTTTGAAATCAATAGTTTGTTTCTTTGATAAATCTGGTACTTTATTTGTGCTCTGGGCAATGAACTTTGCGCACTGCATACATTTTACCTTTCTTTTTGTTATTCTGAAAAAAAACATAAGAAATTGCTAATGCACATTTTTCATTCACTCTCAGCTGAGAATACTCTGAAGAGAAATGATTTTGGTCATTATGCATAAGAGTTTTCCGAGCTTCGTGATATATCATTTTGCAGGTAGTGGCAAACTAAATCTGTTTGGTTGCCTAAAGTTTCAAACGAAGCTGTACTTTTGGAACCACTTTAAAAAATATTGTGTGTTAGAGAATTCCTTAAATAATCTTCTTCCAATATAAGGTTATTTTCTGAAGACTTATTGTTATCATTTTCTCTGCAAGAAATTGTTGAGAAAAAAAAAATCTAGTTTCTAAACCATATCTTTTGAATAATACTATTATGTAACAATGGAAATGTAAGCATCTAACAGCTATATTTACAGTGATGGCTCTTGGAGAGGGTACATAACATCAACATCTCTGCCTATATTACTGTTGTTAAACTTGTGCTGTGAGAAGGAGGAGCAACTATGGAGAAATCAATTTGCACATCTTTAACAATAAATTAAGAAAAGCCCGCCCATGCAGAACCCGCCCATGCAGAGCATTATATGTTTTCCTAGAGAAGCCAGAGGCCCTTTAGACTTCATATGCAAACAACACTGTACAGGAAAGAGTCTTGGAGTAAAACTGGACACATAGATGAAATGGTTGTTTGCATTTCCACGCTTGACTGGCATCTTTCTCAACTGTAAAAAAAACAACTGGTACAGTCCTGCGTGGAAATGCGTTGTGGACTAAAAACTGCTCCTTTATATGTCTGGTTCAAGGATCCTTATTTCACTGCCCAAAAAAATGAATGGTCTTTTACTTCAAGCTTGCTAGTGGAGTTCATCCTCCAGCCACGAGGCAGCAGCAACCATTATCGAACTTTCACAGTAGTTGCGCCTACACAACTTGCTCAGGTGAGCCTACTACGTGGATCTATTATATCTTTTTACAAATCTATCGCCCTATGGTCTGGTGTGCTCTGTTTTCCCACAGTGTTTTTCCATACACAATAGACAACGGTCGTCCAAACAATGGTTCGGCTGAACATTTCGCTATCTCTCCCAATTCCTCCATACACCGTAATGCCCGGTGGAGCTCTTCTCTATTCTCTATGATTGAGCCTCTACCAAACTCCTCTGGCAGCTGTTTATCTCAGCTAGAATAGAAAAAATCAGACATGCCAGATTCTCAATCGACAAAATATATCTAGAAAGTTGATAGGTTCCCATCAAATCAGACAGTTGGCCAAGCTGACCAATGTCGATTTGGTTTGGTTAACAGTCTAATGTTTGTATGGGCCTTATCACCTCTGTTCTCCTGGTGTTTCACCATCTGAACTTTGCTTTGTAGCAGCAAACGCCTTTTTTGCAGCTCATTGTGTGGTTTATTCTCTTCCATAAGACATAGCCGATTGGCAATCCCTCTTTGATGTGATTGTACTAAAGCTAAGAGATCTTGTCGTAATAAATGAAAACCAGTTTACAATTAATTTATTGTACTTCTTACAAGTTGGAAACTCCCATTTCCTCTTTAGGAATGTAAAGAAGGATTTTTTTTTCTCTTTTCTATTTGGTCAAAAGATATCAGTTAATGTGATAACATCTGGTTGAAGCAAATCGCTGCCAGGGAAAGTATGGCTTCCTCTCTGTGGGCCTGACCAGAGTCTGATGTTGTGCAGATGTGCAGCCAGGCCTGACTGTAAAAGTCATAAACATTGTCATAACATTGTTCGAGTCCTCTAGTATTTCCTGTCTTCTGCTTAGCACTTTATTACTAAGACTGGCCCGCCGCCAAGTACAACGCAGGGAGTTAGGGCCTCTTCGTCTTGAACTGTAAAACAAGTCCAGAATTCATTGAGTTTAATTTGATATGCAAACCTTGATAATTTACACTTGTTAAAATATGCCAGATTACAATCATTGGGAGAATTAGGCTAACTTTCAGTGCAGACTCAAAAAAATAGAAAAGACAAAAGGAACGGGACTTGGATATTTACGTATCTAATATTTGGCAGATTTTTTTTATTTTTTTTTATAAATAAAAAAAAGAAGCTTTTGAGTGAGGAACAGCTGATTCAGAAGCTGGACGGCGTACAGAAAACTTGTGTTCATTTCCTGAACGAGCTGCAGTTCCCCGGGCAGAGAATAGGCCTTTCTTTCAACACTTCAGAGCACGTTCATTCTCTTGGCTTCGGTTCAGGATTGGGAAAGGCCACATGAGGCTTTATTGCCTGTACACCATAACAAAACGGTAAGGTGCAAACAAATGAATTAGCCCCACTTTTCCTGAAAGAATATCTTCTGCCAGATTTGAATTGCACATTAATAAAGCAACATATGCAGACGTGTTAACCCAATTTTCCGTGATTGATTGGGAATTTTTGGACCACAGGCTGTGATTAACGTTGAATTAATCAGGAAGCAGAATGTCTCCCGGGACTTGCTTAAACGATGTAGTGCTTTTTCTTTTCAAAAGTGTTCTACTTGTATTCACATTTTGCAAAGTACAAAGCTGTCTGACTATGTGGTTTCTGGGCTTTTTTTTTAATAAAAAGTCTTAAATGTAGTCATTCCGTTTAATCTAGAAACATGTAGTCCTAACCAATTTAATTTCTCGAGAGGCTCTATCAGTTTTTTTTTCAAGCTTGTTGTCTTCCCACCAGTCTCAGGTTCTTCTCCATTCTCCAGTGGCTATAATGTCTTGGCACAATTCAGGCAACGCGCTCACCAATATTTTCTTAAGATGCCAGACATATCTAATAGATTTCCAAATACTGAATCAGAACCGTATGCAGGGAGGGAGGCGACTAGAAAAAAAATCACAGCAGTCTACGGCAGCCAAGGGAGCTATGTGAATAGCTATTTCTTAGGGTGGGAGTTAGTTAAGTCTTGGAATGGAGTCAATAATGTAATAGGACTAGGGCCAAGTATCCTTATATCCACTGAGGATACTTTGCCATCTGTTTTATTTCAAGACACCAATTTAAACGTTCATAATAAAAACCTTTTAACCAGCCTAGTGGCACTGATAGCCGAAGTGGGATGCTTTCAATAACATTGCGCCTTGCATTCTTTACTCTGGATCTGTTTGGGTGTGAAGTAAGATATTTTTGCCCAATATAACAAAATATATCAAGAAACTTATCATTTTTGTCAAACTGAATAGAGTAGATTTTTATTCCAATGTGTAACGTGTTTTCTCCAAAACGATATCCAAGAAATAACTGATGGTGGCTCTGTGTCAAAAGAAAGGTAATGCTAATAATACTAAACTGGACAGTGAAAATTCAAAGAATTCATCTGGATCGAGAATTTTTTTAAAAACTAAAAAAGACAGTATAATTTTTTTTTTTTATATATATCCAGCAAGACCAAAATTGTAGTGAATCCAAGTTAGACTTTTATAGTCCAGGTGTTATTAGTGTATATAGTCTTACATTGACATTGGCTTCCAGGTCTTTTATTATTTTTGTGTATGAGGCCAATAGCTAACAGGTAAGTATTTAGCAACTACCTGCCTATTCTGCATGGAGACAATCTGTTCTGGCTCATTCGGTAACTCCGCTGCTTAATTTCACCGCTCATTAACAGAATAGCTCTTCCTCTTCTGGCCTGCACTGTCAAACGGTCGTCACACCTGACATCATGCTGATTGGCAGATGGATCCCTGTAGTTAGGTAGGAAAGCAGAAGAGAAGCTGCTTAGGCCTGTTTCACACTTCCGTTTTCTGGCCTCAGTCAAAATCCGTCGTTAACAGGAAAAAACGGATCCTACGCATTTGCCTCACGGATCCGTCTTTTTCCCCATAGACTTGTATTAGCAACGGATTTTGACGGATGGCCTTCCGTTTCATCCGTCGTGCGATGGATCCATCATAAAATTGCTGTTCGTTTGCCGGAAAAAAGTCCATAGGAACGTTTTTTGTCTGCGTCAAAAAGACGGACGGTGATGGATCCGCTGGCGTCCGTCATCTGCTAGAATGGACGCCTATGGGCAATGGATGTGTCACCGTCTGTCACATGACGGAATCCAGTGACAGATTCCGTTTTTGTTAACTGAGCATGCCCAGATGAATTTCCATTCCATAAATTTAACCCCAGATTCCGTTCTGGCACAGAAAATAATCTCTCTTCTCACTCTCTCTCTCTATCTCTCCACTGGCTGCTGCGACAGATCCGTCAAACTAACTGATCCAGTGCATCCGTTTTTCAAATCTGCAATGGATCCGGTTTTTTTCACATATTGACGGATGTTGACTGACGCCACAAAACGGTAGTGTGAAACAGGCATTACTATTGACATGACATCAACAGAATCCGTGGAATCAATGTCAGGAGCCTTTAGTGAGTGCTCTGAGTCGGCAGTGATCGGCGCCGATCACAACAGGCTGGTAGTTAGTAACTACCTGCCTGTTGGTTCTTAACCCCATATGCAAAAATAATAAAAGTCCTGGATGACCCCTTTAACAGAGTCTTCACATACATTCTCTTTTTGGTCATGATGCACAACACTCCGCAAATGTTATCGTATAAGTTTTCACAGTAAATCGAATAACTTTTCACATAATTGAAATAATTTATGTTTATATAGTATTTGACATTTCGGTAAAAAAAAAAGCTGGTGGCAATTTTTAAAAACATTTCCACTAATTTGAAAAAGGTTTTTTTTTTCAGCTAGAGAAACAAGGTTGAGCTGCAATACATGTTTAAAGGGGCTGTCTAGGACTTAATTCACTTTTTTTTTTTTAAAGGTAGGGAATGTTGAAAAATTGAAAATATCCTTCTCACCCTTTAATAACCCCTTTGTTCTAGCGCTGGTGGTCCCTATGGGTTCTTTTTAGTTATGGTTACAGTCCTAAACTGCAATAGATGTGCATGCGACTGCTGCAGCCTGTTCCTGGCTTCAACAGTGATGTCTATGCGTCTAGAAAAAGACGGGTGATGTAGGTCATTGACTGAAGTAGTGACGTAAATGTCATTATTGTAGCATTGTAGGACAAGTAAAGGATTGGTGTGGCAATGGTGGGGCTACAACAGTGACTCAATTAACAGTTGACTTTCAGTTATTTATTTTACAGCTTTTCCATCTTTCAGTACTGTATTTTTTTGTGGTTTTCAACCCCTTTTCGTCACGCAAAGTCTAATTAAAAGCCTATTAACCTGCCCATTTTTTTTTACTATAAAGGATCAGTCTTATTCTTAAATGCATGGCATCTTGGCACAAAAAAAAAATTGAGAGGTTTTCTGGTCTATAGCTGATATTTTTTATTCTTTGTAAAGAATGTTCTTAGCCAAATTCCAAAAATAAAATGATTATAGGTTTCCAGGAGTCTGTTATCATCATTTCCATTATTGAACAGCCCATTTCTTCAGTAAGAGAAACAGACGTTGCGGAGTCACATGAAGCTAAAGGCGTTCACTTATGTCCGACACGTTCTGTACACAACGGTCTTGTAACAGATTACGGGGGAAAGTGTTGCCATGTTCTGCAGCTCCTGCTATCACTTCATTATACGCCATTTATTGAGCAGTTTGCCTGCAATGTTTTTTCATTCCAGATATTAAATATTCTGTTCACAACACCAGACATGTACTGTGAAGTTGAAGCAGATGGCGGATAGGTGACATTGAGCCATGACATGAAAGTCCATAGGTCTTCAGTTGGTAATAATAATCTAGTAAAACGATATGACAAAATAAACACGATTTTGGGAAATAGGTTCAAGCATACATTTCGAAATTTCAATGTCTTATTATCCAGTCTGCTAAATAATGCCACCAAATAACAAAGCCATATATTCTTTAATTAATAAGAAAACTAATGGGGTGAAAATGACCTGAGAGGGATGCGTTTCTAATTGACAACAGAAGGGGAGAGCCTCATTGTGTAACCTTCTCTAACAGGTCATAAAACTTGACTTTTATTTAGTATCAAAATAAATGAGGGTATTGCAGGTGAAAGGTAAAAAAGGAATTAGCCCCTAATCTGCTCACATAGTATATAATGAAAAAGTAATTGCTTCTATTTATCACACAATGGCACCCGGGGTGCAATCATTGTTTGGCAGAATAGGGCACCCAGATAAATACATAAAGTTCCCCAAACATGTTTGAAAAATAGCTATTTTTGTCCTTTCCCTGATGACGACGTGTATACAGTGAAACATGTTGGGGGGATTTTGTTTTTCACCTACTCCCATGACAGCACCATCTGAGAGAGGGTATCGGCCCATCAAGGACAGGAAACCTACTGAATAAAAGGGTGGTATCTCTCCTCCGCATCAGTTTTGGTTTCCTGTCCTTGAGAGAACCTAAGAAGGAGCAGTATGTCGGACTTACCCAGGTCAGGAGGGTGTACAGGACGGGATGCCTTCCGGAGGGGTCAGCTACCACTGGCCAGGAGGTCGGTGCAATGCCGTGCAGTCACAGACCTCTTGGTAAAAGTCTCTTGCTGACACGAGGTCCCGGGGCTGCAGGCGAACCCCGTGTTGAGTGCGCTGGGACTTGCTTCCAGGCTGCGCACGTGCATGATGTGCTGGTGAAAGACCCGGTGCATCCTTGCAACGAATGCATCATAAAGCATGGTCGCCCGGGTCTGCGCACCCGTGGAATGCAGGATGGAAACCACAGCGGCCGTCCGGGTCTGCACATGCGCCCTATTCTGCCAAACAATGATGGCACCCTGGGGTGCCATCGTGTGATAAATAGAAGCATCGCTTATTCAGTATATACTATGCGAGCAGATTAGGGGCTAATTCCTTTTTCATCTTTCACCTGCAATACCCTCACTTATTTTGATAGGTCATAAAACTTAACTTTTATTTAGTATTAGAAAGAGTTACCGTAATTAATAGGAAGACACCTAGAATTCTTCTATGTTTCTTTTCCAAAATAGCTGCTCTTGACTGTTCATTAGAGGTCCTATCATCTCCTGGAAATGTTCACTTTTGAATGAACTGTGCTGTTAAATTTTAAAAGACCTGACAGAAGTTGCTGATGGACTTTATCATTTTTAACCCCATAATTATCATAATGATCTCTGTTTCACCTTTCTACACTGATTGTAAAAACTCCTTAAGGGGAATCTATCAGCAAAATTTCACCCCACAAACACTTTCCTTGGTCACGTAGTTCTTTCAAAGGCAGTTCCAGCAATACCTTTACATGGCCAGTCCATTCTTCCATTATTTAAGAAAGCAGTGTTTGATATGGTTGTAGATCTGAAGCCTATGTCACTTCAGCTCTATTCCCCACCCAGGGCCATCTTCTCCTGCTTGAATAATGGCTCCTTTGACTGAAGTCACACAGCATAGAGTCTGTCAATCAAGCAGGAGGAGGAGGCACTGGGCGGGGAATAGAGCTGGTGTGACAGAGGCTTCAGATCTACCATAGCTCTTCAGCCTCATTTGCATATCAATTCAAACACTGGTTTCTCCATAACAGAAGAATGGACTGGCAATGTAAAGATATTGCTGGACTTGTCTTTGAAAGAGCTACATGGACATACATATAGTTTGAGGGGTGAAATCCCTCTGATTGATTCCCTTTAACAATTGGGTGTCCAACTGTTTGAGAATGCCTGAACCAGTATATTATACTATGCTATAAACTACAATGGTAATGTATATTTCCATTTTTTCATTATACCAACAGCACCTTTTTGCTCCTGTAAGCCATATAACTAACGGCATCCGTTCTCAATTAGGTCATTTCTCGTTATCAAGTTATTTCCCCTGTAATTGTCTCTTCTTTGGCAATCCAGGTCAATAAAATGTAATCAATAATATTGTCTATAAAGGTTTTTTTGCTAAATATTTTTACTAAAGTTTTTATGACCGGGTTAAAAAATGCCCAATAGCTTTCTTTTTGGCAAGCATATCAGAAGCCTTAATCTAGTCTATACATGTTTAATGTGGAATTCAAAATATAGATTCTGTTTCATGGTTTCTTAACGTTGGTAACAGTAATTTTGATACTTAAAATTAAAAAGCGTATTATTTCTCACATACCTAATGCAAAAATAAAACACAGCAAAACATAAAAGAAACTATTTTTATGCATTTAAAAGATAGTAGAGAATTCACTTCACCAGCCTAAAAAATAAGGAAAAAAGAATGTTAATGGCGGAAAATATCTCATAAATATTTTGTGTTGTAGTATCTTATTAATGTCTTAAATGGACATATCATTAAAGCGAGCCTGTCAGCAGTTTTGGCCGATATAAGATGCGGCCACAGCCTTCCAAGGCTTATCTACAGCATTCTGTAATGCTGTAGATAAGCCCCCAATTCGACCTGGAAGATAAGAAAGATAAGTTTTATTATACTCACCCGGGGGTGCTCCGGTCCTTTGTGTGTCACGGGTCTGGGTCCAGTGCCTCCCATCTTCTTGCGACGACGCCCTCCTGCTTGCTTCATGGCTCCCCAGCATCGCTCTCCTGCGCAGGCGTACTGATCTGCCCTGTTGAGAGAAGAGGTAAGTACTGCAGTGAACAGGCGCCGAGAAAGATCAGAGAGGCCCAGCGCCTGCGCACTGCAGGAATTTGCTCTACCCTCAACAGGTCAGATAAGTACGCCTGCGCAGGAGCGTGATGCCGGGGAGTGATGAAGCTGGAGGGCGGTGTCACAAGAAGATTGGAGGTGCCGGACCCGGGCCTGCGACACCAATCGGACCGGACCCCTGGGTGAGTATAATAAAACTTATTTTTCTTATCTTTCAGGTCGGATCGGGGGCTTATCTACAGCATTACAGAATACTGCGGAAAAGCCCTGAAAGGCAGTGACCGCATCTTATATCGGCCAAAACTGCTGACAGGTTCCCTTTAAAATATAAGGATTTTAAACTGAAGGTATTGTACTATAATATTTTTATCTTAAAACACACAGGGGATGGAGAGACAATCGGCTTTTTTTTCCTTTCATATAAAATAAATCTATTGCTTAATTTGCTGAGGAAAATACCTAGTAGTGGCAGAAATCAGAAAACCATGGCTGTCAGGAGGAACATTACTCACAATTGCCAGTGTCTATGTGCTTGCTCTAAGAGGTTTTTTTGTGGATGTGTTAATGAGGCTCTATGTCTGCACTGCCCGAAGGCTGTATTTTTCTTCTCACAATCTCCTTTAAAAAGAAGAAAAAAAAAATGTGTATTCAGTATTTTCTCCTGCTGCCCAGGTACATGTACATCGAAATATTCCAATAATACATCAATAATTGGAGAAAGTATTAATGACCATGTGAAATGTTCAGGTGAGCTTGAAAAGACTTTCAAAGCTCTTCAGCGGAAACAGTGATGCTCATGTGTACATAGGCTACTTTCCCACAATGAGTTTTTGGTGAGTTTTTTATTCTGTGGATTTTTGAAAAAATGCAAGTAACCTATTGAGCCTGAGTTCCCCCTTGGATTAATTTTATGTACATCTGAAAATTGTGTGCAAATTTTCTCATCAGTTTAGTGATGTGATTTTTGCACTAAAAAGACACAAATAGGTCAATGTGTCTAAAAAGTCCCCTATTAATGGCCAGAAAAAAAGATTTTCTAAGGGCTTTTTCAAATGTGGTGTGTCTGGTATTCGAGTTTTTTGGCATGTAATGCGTTTATTTTTTTTTTAGCACAGCATGTCAATTATTTCCGTGTTTTCACTGCAGATTTTCCCTAGTGAGATCAAAATGGCTTGGCACCAAAAAACGCCATGAAAAATTGTACCAAAAATGCACATAATTTCTGTTATGGTTTTCTTGCCATAGACTGCATTTTTCATGCAGAAGAAAATGCATCCAAAAAGTTATATGTGAATATACTCTAATAGCCTACAATGTTCTTAGACCTGTTTTTACTACTATTTCTCTATAGATTTATATAAATTATTCTTTAGTTCTTAAGGGTTCATTGAAAACTATATGGATCTTCCCCTTTACAAGTTGCATACAATAGTACAAGTAATAGAAGTCCGCTCAAGTATTCTTACACCAGGCCTCTCCTAACTTAGCGACCATTTCCCAGCGTCTCAATTTCATGTCTGAAAAATTTTTTTTGAACAGCTTCATAAAGTGATATCTTCTCGCCAGGCCGATCCTTGTAACCATGAGATAATTCCCTTCAGTCATATCATAAAATAACAAAGCAAAACAACCGAAATCCTATTTTTAATGCTTCCTAAATGCAGAAAACAATTGCCAATGTGTTACATTAGCAAAAACATCCAGAAGCCCCTAGGGGGCGCTGCATGTAACGCTAGCAAATAATCCATTTATAGTCAACCACCAGAGCACTCAAGCATCAATTAGCGTTTAATAGAACATAACTAATTTATGAAATCGAATGCTACATTTTATTGTTCCCTTATTAAACTTTGTAATAATAATGTAAAAAATTAAAATCAATACAGTATTATTCTTTCTATGACAGAGCCCCGCTAACTAACTGCAATTAAGTGTAGACCTCAGAGGCATTGGAGAGCAGATCAGCGCTGTCAGCTCTGGGACCAATAATTTAAAGTGCAGCTTCACCTTTCCTGCACCATTGAGTAATTATAAAGAACAATGAGGATGAAAGCTTTTTGTGATATACTTAATAAAATGCTATTCGTTTGCATTCTGTAGCAGAAACCAGTAAAAAAAAAAATATAATTGACTTCATTTAGCTTCTTAAAGGGTTTCCCTATGAAAAAAAAGTACATTTTAATCAATAGATCTTGGAATAACAATAATTTCCACAATTGGATGTGTTTAAATAAAATGTTCCTGTCCTGAGATATTCTTATAAATTTCCCCTGCTGTGTACTGTGTAATGGCTGTGTCTGACCGTACAGGAACATGGTCTGATCAGACCACATCTCCTGGACAGGGGGGGATGCAAAAGAGAGTATACAGAGAGGACAGCATGGGATCACAAATGGTTCTTTTTGTGGGGTAAAACATTTCCCTGCCTGTTTTTAAACACTGTTTTACTTCAAAGAAAGTCTCATTTGTGATCCCGTGCTGTAATTTCTGTACAATTTTTTTGTATTCCACCCCCCCTGGCCAGGAGCTGTGGTATGATCAGACCATGTTCCTGTACAGTCAGACACGACCATTACACAGTACACAGCAGGGGCACATTTATAAGATTATCTCGGCAGAGGAACATTTTATTTAAACACATCCAATTGTGGAAATTATTATTATTATGCAAAGATCTATTGACTAAAATTAAATTTTGCTCATAGGGAAAACCCCTTTAAAGTAGCACAAAACCTAGAAATGAGCGATTAAATTAAAAACGAAATCCAGTTTCCCTCACTATTGGCTCACTGCAGCATTTTCTGTATGATCCTGAAACAAACAGTCTTGTAAAAATCATGAAAATCAGTTGAAATTCTCCTTTTGATGAGTTCTGTGTTTGGCTAGTGGCCATTTTGTCTACAGATCACTTAAGGAGGTTTTTTTGCTGCCCCCCAGTTGTCTTACAGCAGGGCACAGGACAGTGACGAGGAGAAAGGGTTAATAATTGTAATGTGGGAGATAAAAAGGATAATAAAAAAGGAGGAGATTAAAGAAGACTGTGCAGTATTTATTTTTTCTAGGCGAGGGGAGATGTCTGTGTTTGTTTCTCTTCAGGTAGCCAGCTACTTTTGACTGGTGGCCAATTTGCTGGTCATTTAAGGAGCCTAATGCTGCAGCCAGTTGTCTTACAGCAGGGCACAGGACAGTGAGGAGGAGCAGGGGATAATAGTTGTATTATGGAAGAAAAAGGATGATCAAGAAGGAGGAGGTTAAAGCAGGAATTGCTGAGGTTTTCTTGTGGGGGATGGGGTCTGTTTTTAATGTTTCTTTTCAGGTGGCCATCAACATGCTAGAGATGCTAGAGTCAGCTGACTAATGTGTATAGGGGTGACCGGACTCTCCAAGTGGCCGATGTCAGAGATAGAAAGCAGATGTAAGAGGTGTTTGACATGTGCATATAATCCTCTTCTCATTAAGAAAACATGTATGTTTAACTGAGCGGAGTGTGCATCTGCCTGATGTAGTGTCAGACTGGGATGCCAGGGGCCCATCAGTAACTTTGACTCTGGAGGCCTACTGTTCAGCTACATGCAAATATTACATAACTTTAATTCACAAATGTATCTATGCTTCTATAAATAATAAACTGGGTGGTGTGTTATATGAATGATGAGATCTTGGTCTAGTCTGTATGTAGTAAATCAAGTGTATTGTGCCAACTACTGCTCACATAAGGAGGTGGGTGGCCCACTCCTGAACAGGGGTCGTCCGGAGGATTCACCGGTTCCCCTGTGGGCCAGTCCGAGCCTGTCAGGAGAAATAACTGAGCCAATTGACAACAATCTAAAGTATAATGCCAACGTTTGTCCAATCAGAACATTTTACTCTACATCCAGTGATCTCTTCTGTTATTCGGAGCTGCTTTACTCAACTGCATCATGGCAAAACGTACCATATCAAACATATCAAGAGAATTAGGTGCCTGTTTATTTAAGAAACTGGTAGTATGATCAGTGATCTGATGTTTTTCCCAATTTTTGCTAGGAAAGTCCATAGTAATAGTTAACATACACGAATATGTATAATTGCCTGTCGCTATGTAGGACTGGAAGTTGGACTTTAAGTTAAGTTACTCTTAGGCTGGGTTCATGCATCCTTGTTTCACGGTCCACAATGCACAGAGTGGAAGTGTCACGCTGTCTTATGATATGTATACGATGTCAGTAAAC
>VIAB01000356.1:42803-53744 GCA_009801035.1 Oophaga pumilio | reverse complement strand
AAATTTAAAGGGGTCTGAATACTTTTCGTACCCACTGTATATTCCATGTGTAGCCTGTGCATTGCACTCCATGAAATATGGATATGTGAACCCTGCATTTGGTACAGTTCCTTATTAGGAGCAACTCACATTAAAATGCAAGTTCCAGTTCTACACAGTAATAGGGAATTCTACAGACTGGATGCGAGTCTCCCGACTTGAACTAAACAGCTTCATAGGCATTGTCAAGTTTGGGTCAGGAAACTAGTGGATAGTCCATATAGTACAGTCTGAATATGGACTGTGAAATACAAATATGTGAATCCAGGCTTAAATAATGGGCTGATTTGCATATAAAATCTGAATAGTTGGACCCAAGCATTAGTTTTAAGGGACGCATCAACTCTCAAGTAATTATTTTTTAAAATGTTTAGTCAGTCTAGAATCTAGTGGTATACCTCTAGGATATTCCATCAATGTGGCCACCACAACACCCACTTTCAGCAGCTGGCCATGCTGGGGAAAGCTGCGTTAGCCAAACATTTTTACTAGCTGCTGGAAAAATGTAATATTACATGATGGCCATTGAGATGAATTGTTGTTTGTGTAATACAAAGAGGTTATATACTACGTTAACATTGATGGCCTATCCTTGGGTTAGGTCATCAATGTCTGATCGGTGAGGGTGCCACTGATCAGCAGTTCTCGGTATAGACAGCGGCAGCAATTTCAGCTCCGTAAATGGTCAGTTCCGGCCGCCCCAGACATTAAGCTAATCAGCAGTAGTGCCAAGTGTCGCACCCCCCACTAATTAGACATTGATGACCTATCTTCAGGATAGGCCATCATTGTTAAAGTAGTGGACAACCTCTTTAATTCCAATGCATGATGGCGGCTGTTGTGTCCAGATGCTTCATTAGGTAATTTTTATGAAAAAAAATGCGTTATAAAGTGGGATTAATATTTATTAAAAGTGTAAATAAATCTGATCAATAATACATGGAATGTAAAAGTAATCAGAGTAGTAAGAAACAGAAGAGTGAAAACACTTTCCAATTCTAAGAAAACCCATTTGAAAAACAAGAAATTTTAAAGTGGAGTTAAAGTTCTTGAGCAAAAAAAAAAAAAAAAATTTAATTGGAAAAAAAATATTAACATCACAATTAAATATTCTTCAATGGCCCCAAAATATATAACAAATGTATAACAAAAAATGTTGTAACAAATAGTTGTAAAAAAAAAAATCAATTTTTACAGCTTTAGAATGAAAAATAAAAGGGCCAAGCGGCCTGTACATTTTATCGAGTATCGCCCAAAGCCATGAATATAGCAGCTTAGTTCTGAAAGAATACATTGTCCCTGTCTGTATCTTTGGGTTTTTTAGTTTGCTTTTTATACAGTCCGTTTGTTGACTTTTCTTCTTTTAACCACACATCCTTACATGTTTACATCGAAAAGATCCATATTTCTATTCCACCCACACAATGTCAGATTGTCTTGTTATGTTCTCGAGCAGGAAAGTGAAGACTTCTAGCCTCATCACTCAGATATCAATGTATAAAAATGATTTTTTTTTCCTGCCTGCTGCTGTGTCCATGAACGCTATCAATATCAATGCAAACTATTTTATTTTCTTTATTATTGAGAATTACGATTTACTTAAGTTTATTCTATTTCAATATCTAATGATTTGCCAAATACGTTGTTTGCTGTCCGTGAGAAGAGGGAACAAACCCCTCCTGTATCTACTGCTGCTCTCATTTTCATGTATCCAGTCTAGGCTATGCTAGATGAGCTAAACAGCCCGCCATCCTATTTTCCTGCTCCAGTTATAACAATTCCCGATCCCAACAATCTCCATACTTCCTTGCAGCTGACCAGTCATGTTACAACTGCAGCCAATCATTCACTACATGTGTCTTAGCTGCAGCGATTGGCTGCAGTGGTCACATGAGTGAGCAGTAAAGTAAACAAGCAAGTGGAATTCTGAATGGTCAGAACCAGAATAGAAAATAATTGTATTAATTTACATTATATAATAAACCTTATTGAAACAAAATTTGAAATTAATAACTTTGACCCTAATGGAACAAATACATAATTACACCCTCTATTATTGTACGTATTCCTGAATATTACACTTTTTTTTTTTTACTTTTTATGTATTTTGAATATATTATATTTTCACATACCTGGATTTCTTCTCCTATTCTATTTCCTATCCTTGTAGGTCACATGCCTATGATGTAATATAATACTACATGATCTTGGGTGCTGATTTCTTGGAGCTCGGTTATATGTTCTTGTGTATTAGAGATATTCTTTCACTATTACATATTTCTTTGTGTAGAAAATTAGATTTTCCTTCTTGCTTATAACGACGTCTTTTATACCTAATGTTCTCTTGTTGGTTTCCACTTCTGAGACGTGATTGTCAATTTAAAAAAATATTAACTTTATTAATTTTACTTAGTACACAAGTTCATAGCTGATGAGCTACAAGCCTAAGGCAGGTCATTTATTTATGTGGAAATCTCCTCCTTTAATGAAGGAGTAGATTACCGTATATTGTTAAAGGGAACCTATCGCATTAAACATGTTGTCTGGTTTGCAGGCAACAATGGAAAGCTTTGAAAAAGCTGAGCAGATTGAGATATAGTTTAGTGGGAAAATATTTAGTATAACTTATGCTATCTTCACCTAAAGGTGTGGTCCTACTGTAAGTGCAATGTAATTTTCCTCCTAAATCCCAATCTAAACTATTTTCCAATATACTTTAATTAAAAATTCACTATCGTTCTCTAAATATACTATCTAACTGCTTTTCTATTTTTTCTTATAGCTTCTTTTTTCATGATGCTTTATCCAAGTGATTGCTGAGATACTCAAACGTAGTGCCATCAGGGAGGCAGAGGCTGTGGTCACTGCTGTAACCCCTACCTCCTCCGTGAAAGGAAGCATCATCAATGACGCTCATTTCAAGGGCTGGGATAGTCCTTACATACTGTGCACAATGACAGCGCGCTTTCTGTTGTCTGCCAAGATTAACAGTAACAAGCCGGCAACAGAGCCGGTTTTCAGAATACCCTGAATGCAGAGACCAGTGATGTCAGTGGGTTTGCCGACCCATTACTACTGATCTGACCTGGCAACAGAGAGTGCGCTGTCATTGTGCACATCACAAAGGTACTAATACAGCCACTGGAATGAGCGTCACTGATGAGGCTTCATTTCAGGGAGGGGGGCAGTGGTTGTGGCCGTGACTGTAGCCTCTACCTCCGATGGCGCTTCTTTTGTATATCCCAGCATGCATTGGGATTCTTAAATAAAGCGTCAAGCATTTCATATACTTATGAACCCCCAAAATTATAATTAGTTGCAAATTCCCAACTTTGTAAACTCTTTCTTTAGCATACTATGCTTTATATAGTAGTTAAATATGCAAATTTTCTCTTCAGAGAGGAAGAGGACTTGAACTCTAGTGCCACCTATTGGAATTTGCAATCCACCCACACAAATTAGATCTTATACAAGGGGTAATACCGTGAAATACCATGTCTGCAAATTGAGATTCTGATTTGGCTTTTGTCCACAGTCATAAGGCTCTTTAAAAGGTCAATTTTGACTTGTAGGATTGCTACTTCCAATAGGTGGCGTCAAAGTTCAAGTTTTCTTTCTCTCTGAAGAGACAACTTGCATATTTAATTTCCAAGAGGAGCATGTAAGGCGTTTAAGTCTCCTCATACTGGCATACCTGACCTGGCATGTCACTTTATATAAAGAGTTTTGTTTTATTAATTTTTACAATTACATGTGTAATTCCTGCCCCTTTAGTTTTATATATTGTGAAATACTCACATAGACCATAAAGTATGCGATGGTGCTTGAAAGTTTGTAAACCCTTCAGAATTTTCCAAATTTCTGAATAAATTTGACCTTAAAGTTCATCAAGTTTTTACACAAGTCCTAAAAGTAGATAAAGAACCACATCAAAGAAATGTGTCAAAAATATTAGACTTTGTAATTTTTGTAAATGAGCCAATATTTTTTTTTACTTATATAGCGCCATTAGTTCTATAGCTCTTTACTGATTTACCAACAACATCATCGCTATAGCCATTGGGGTTTAAAATCTAAATTTCCCGTCAGTATGTCTTTGGAGTGTAGGAGGTAGCTGGAGAACCTGGAGGAAACCCACGCAAACATGGGGAGAATATTCAAGCTCCTTGCAGATGATATCCTTGGTGGGATTTGAACCCAGAATCTGAGCACTGCAAAGCCACAGTGCTAACAACTGAACCACTGTGCTGCCTCCTGTATATCACAGGTCTGGAAGTGCCAAATGTTTGTGAACCTCTGCTTTCAGTATCTGGTGACCTCCTTGTGCAGCAATACATCTAATTATTTCTAGTTGATTAGTCCTGCACTTCGGGTCATTTCATGTTTCTTAAGCATTAGGGTCAGGACTTTGACTTGGCCGTTTCAAAACTTTAATTTTATTCTTCTTTAACAATTCTTTTGTAGGACAACTCATGTGCTATGGGCCGTTGCCTTGCTGCATCACCCACGTTCCCTTTAGATTCAGCTTGTGGACAAATGCCCTGCCATTTTCCTTTATAACTTGTTGCCATAAAATGTAGAATTCATTGCTCTGGGCCTGGCAAGTCTTGGCCCATATTCAGCAAAACAAGCCAAAACAATGATACTGCCACCTACATTTTTCACAAATGGTATGCATTGTTTTTCTTTATCCAAACACAATGCTTTTTATTGAAACCAAAAACTCTCTTTTGGTCTCATCCATCTACAAAACATTGTTCCCACAGTCGTCTGGCTTGACGAGATCTTTAGCAAACTGCAGCTAGGCAGTATGTTCTTTTTTGGAGAGAATTTTATTTTCTCCTTGCAATCCTGCTATACACACCATTGTAGTTCTGTGTTCTCTTGAAGGAGGACTCATATGAACATTAGCATTTGCTAATGTGAGAGAGACCTTTAGTTGCTTGGAATTTATCTTGGGTTCTTTTCTGACCTCATGAACTATTATACTATTTGCTCTTGGAGTGATCTTTCTTGGTCGACCACTCCTGGGGAGGGAAATAATGGTCTTGAATTTCTTCCCTATGTACAGGCTGCGTGATTATGGATTGGTAGTATCAAAACTCTTTAGTGATGATTTGGTAACATTTTCCAGCCTGATGAGCATCAACACCTTTTCTTCTGAGATCTTCTGAATTCTCTTTTGTTCGGGCCATAATGCAATTCCACAGATGTGTTGTGAAGATCAAACTTTGATAGATCCCTGTTCTTTAAATAAATCAGATCAACCACTCACACCTTATTGTAATCACATTGATTGAAACCCTAGACTCTAATTTCATCTTCTAAATATCTTCTAATCCTAAAGATTTACATACTTTTGCCACTCACAAACATGATATTAAATCATTTTCTAACAAGTCTAACAAATATTTTTGGCCTATTTGCTTTGTTTGACTTTCTATATCCACTTGTGAAAATTGTACAAGAATATGAAAAATTGTGAAGGGCTCACAAATTTTCAAGCACCGCTGTATATTCGTATATTATATTCATATGTCATTGCTATTATAGACTGGGATCTGGAAGAGCAGCCGACGATGTGTCTTTTACAGTGAGAAATAATGTTGAAACACATTACAAAAAAATTGCAAGCAGATGTTTTGTAAAAGTAGAACTTTCAAAAAGATTACACTGTTTTCTGTAATGAAGTGAAATATTGTAATTCTGCCTGTCAGCGGGAGTGATAGTAATATGTCTGTGTAAGCTGTATTTCATTATATCATAGTTTATGTACTGTAACATGGAGTGTGGCCGATTGTCTGCGGTAACCGGCGTTGGAGACACATTTTTAATGTTATTATGGGACTTTCAGAATTGATTTCAGTTGAGCGAATGATTCAAGGCTATCATCCACATTTTACCATGTGACACATTCGGATGCAGCTATGCCATTTGACTTTGGTATCCTCTGTTTAAAGCAGTGTCCTCCTGTACAATTTTTTTAATTTTTTTTTCAGAGATCCGGTTTATATTAAAAATCAATACTTTTTAATATTGTGAAATGCTAACATATACTGTAACCTTCAAAGTTTGTTATTTTACATCATATCCGTTGGGTGGTCACTAGAGGTAAGAGAATCTTTTAAAATGTAAAATTTTCTAGATTTTCCCAGGAAATTCAATTTGCGGCAAATCAACAGCACTTCAAAGTTTTTGTGTGCACTGAATAATGTGTATGATAACACTGTTCTCTCCTCCTCACACGATAATATTCCTCACTGTTGTGCTACGTCCACATTTTGTGACCGCATTGCAATTTGTTTTCTGCAGTGTGGGTAGACCCACCACGTTTTTTGCAAGATTTGAAAAAAAAATGCTGCAAAATTGCAGCAAAAAAACACACAGCATCCACAATGTATGAATGCATCCATGCAGTTTCTTCACCATTTTGTGGCTGTATCTTTATATCTCTATTGTTAAGCTATAACGTTCTCTCACTATCCAGTTGTATAACAAAATGGCTGCTGCATTTCCTGCCTTTGCTTTTATACAGGCTGTGATCACCCGTTCTTATTTGCTGTGCTATACCATGTTCTGTTATAGATGCAAGACATTATAGGGAAGCCTGCTCGGCCACACACGAGGTCATGTGAGCTTACTCTGGCTATTGCAATTTTCTGCATTATGTTAAATGGCGGATTGCAAATTTTTCAAATTCACCCAGTCCAGAGAATTCGCCAAAATTTGACACAAATTTTGTATTAATCGACATGATTCACTCATCTCTAGTGGACACTTGTAGCACAAGCGTCTCTTGACAGAGCAATTTGAGTTTACTTCACAAATCTCAGTATGTGTTGAGTCAAGAGCAAAAGGGTAAGGATGGACACATTTGTATATGATTATTTCTTAAAGTCTCAAATGGGGACTCTTATGTTTAGCTTCATCTAGATAGAAATAAGCTTTTGAACCTGGAAGATCTGACTACTGGGACTTGGGACTTCACAAAACTTGAGGTTCCTAAGATCCTTGTGTGAATGGAGCACAACTTCCACATGCTCATTACTGCTCCATTCATTCTCTTTGGGACTGATGGTGGCACTAGATTTTGAAGGTACGGTAATTAGCATTATTGAACGCAAAGCAGTGTAGCACTTAGCAATCCAATATTATTGGCCTCAAAACTTTAATGACGTTGTTTTTCCCTTCAAATTTGTATGGTTGATTATCAAGACTGAATCTCACCCATTTAATGCCACATTTGACAGTCACATGTTTGCTTACCCTCTATAGATTGTCTACTTCAGAAAATTCATTTTCTATAATCCAAACAGAAGAGGGGTTTATTTATTCATAACCATTTCAATTACCCAGAGAGAATCTCTCAAACCTCATGTTCTACGAAGAGAACCTATGCTTTTAATGGAAACTGTGTAGAACCTCATTTCCTCTCTGGTGGTGCTGCAGAGAAATTGAACACTTCCTACCAGGTTCCAACACAAATTTACACTCCATTAATGATGTCAGTAGTGGGACTCTTTGAGATGAGCTTCCTTTTAAGGAGCTACTGTAACAAAATAAGATTGTCCAATGTGGAGATCCCTTTTAAATGTTGTAAAAATACAATTATATTTCAAGATACTTTTGAAGCTGTTCATTTCGAAAGCCAAAGAGATTACAAGACTGTCTTCAGTTTTTGATGAAATTATGTTTCTCTTCTCAATTTGTGCTTGATATGTTGGAATTTGGCCCGCCGCTGTCAGTAAGAGATTACTATCCCAGTAATAAATGTATATCAGGTCAACATTTCTAGACAGTGTAAAAATGTGATGCTGCTGCTCTTGGTTTCATTTTCTGCCTTCAGCACAAACTAACGTCTTGACATGTAAACTTCTCATACCAGTTAATTAGATGTTTGCATAGATATTAGCGGTATGAATAGATCTGAATATATGCAAATGTAAAACTTGTCAGGATTTGCTTAGAGAAAAAAATAAATGAATTTGTTTTGTACATTTTAAGACTTTCTACACTAAAAGCTTGTGGAAAATATATTTTAAGAAATAACTACTTTTGTACCTATGAAGGACAAGGTTGCGATAGTGATAATTACAAAGCCTTGTTTACAATGTCATATCGCTAAATTGGGATCAGGAACATTGTGCATGCGTCCGGTAGCGCACGATGCGCTGCACGATAAAACGCTAGTGTGAAAGTAGCCTAAGATGCTTTAAAGTTGTTATGCAAGACTATTTGTTTTTTTTGGCTAACTTACCTGCCTGTTATGTCCGACACTGATCTCTGCTGGCACCGAGCGGTCACAGACTTCCCCTACCTGTGATTCAGAAGCTTTCGGTGACATCACTTCAAAAGAGCAGCGGCTTTTCTTCTACTCCACTGTGTGACTGCTGACGTCATGCTGATTGACATCCGACTCCCCACTGTCTAACTGCGAGAAGCCAGCTGTCAATTGGCATGATGTCAGCAGTCATGTCCTGTCAACAGCGCAGTCTGGAAGAAGAAGAGCTGCTCTATTGACGTGAAACAGCTGGACCACCAGCAGATGCTGCTCTAATCCAGTGTTGAATAGAGCATGCAGGTAGTTGCCTCCTTTAGCAACTACCTGCCTTTTAGATTTTAGTGCCATAGTAAAAAATAATTTAGCGTTAATAAAAAAATAACTTCAGTATTTTGGGCCTGTTACCAATATAGTGCATCAACATCAGATCTATGTATTCTGATTCCTCATACAGTATGTCACCAATCAAATGGAGTTGTAGTTGGTTCTGGCTTTGCCAGGTACCTCAGCTAAGTACTATGCATTTGAATGGAACTAAGCAGCAGGGAGCTGCAGTACCAAGCGCAGCGACTAGGAAATGTATGGCGCTTTGCCTGGTAAACTATAAAGAGGATATGGTCTTTGTAATGAATGAATTGATTCGCAACAAATCAAATGTGCAACCAATTCCTCTAAGGGTATGTATTTGCCAAATTTTGGAGACTTTCATTTGCACTGGATTCGGTAACTGCATTTCTATCTCCCAGAGTGCATGTTGGCTCTTATGTTATTGTACTAACCTTCATGTTGAAGCGGCATAAAATTATAGACACTATTGGTATTGGTACGCTTCGACGTTGCGGTGCTTCATAAGTTTCAAATCACACCCACATGTGGAAGCACGGTTTTCAAATAATGAGGTTTGCTGAAAGGGTGCCCGCCATGTCCCCAAATGCTATTAACCTGCAAATATAAGGTTAATCTGCAGGCTAATTGTGTTACAATGCTGTCTGGCTGCCTTACTGACAACAAAGAGAAAATTAGCTTTGTTTCTCTCTGGAGCCGCCGGCTGTCAGTCACAGAGTTGTGCCTGGAGCGGCTATATTCACAGATCACAGCATTGTGAGCATCGGTTGTAAGCACGACCCGGCACTTTGACAGTTTGCTCAGTACAGATGTGCTGAAGAGCAAGCTGTCAATTAAAGTTCTGGGGCATGCTTACAGCCACTCTTCACTGAGTGGTGACTAGCCAGTGCGCAAACGCCTTTATGACTGAAAGCCAGTGGTTCCAGGGAGGAATAAAGTTTATTTTCTCCAAGTAGCTGCAATTTCAGTAAGGTGACCAGGAAGCATTGTAACACTATTAACCAGCAGATTAACCTTATATCTACAGGCTCCCTTTAACTTCTCTGTTCCAGGTTCTGTAAAAATAAAAAAGCAGCTCTGAAGCTCAAAATGCTGCTGTAGAAGAGAAATTTCAACATTTATCAACATGAATGTTCTAGATTTCCTAATTTTGCCAAATCTTTGCCTCTTCAGACATGTTATGTAGCTTGTAAGTTCTGAAGTTGTTAATATCACAGAAGAAATGGAACTCGTGAGAGAAAAAAAATAAACTTGTGGAACATTTGATGGTTATAAACGCCTACAAGGAAATGACTCAGAGATTAAAACCTCTTCTAACTTTTTGTATTAATTTATACATCCATGTTCATATTCCCCAAGTGCGCTCACTTCCATGAGGACATTTTATATTACGTATTCGTATGTCCTAGAATCCCCATATAATCTAGAATGCCATAAAATATTTATATTCCACCTAAATTTACAATTCCAGTGCCAGTCATAAATATGTCCATCCATTTTTTTAAACACCAGGTTTTTTGCAATCTGGTACTGATAATGACTGTTATGTTAGCTTGGGGTTTTTTTTTCCTATTTTTTTTTCTTGGAATGGAAAAGGTAGTTTAAAATTTGTAAGGTCTTTTTTAGTACCGATCTTGGCTGTTTTAGTACTTTTTTTTGATCCCCCCAAAGGAACGTATAAATACATTAACTTGTACCATACACTGCCATCTTTCTGCATCGCAGTGTATTTTCATTTTACTAATCTACAATGGAGCTCTTCCATCCCTACATTTTTTTAAAGGGAACCTGTCACTTAAACTAACACTGTTAAACTGCTGATGTAGGCTTAATCTGTGGGTTAATTGAGTTCTGACACCATTAGGCCACTGCACTTAGAGTCCCTCTGCCATGAGGAAATGAACTTTATTCCTGCCGGCAGCCTCAGGCTTTCAGTCATAGCGGTGCAGCTGTCGTAGCTTCAGTCACCGCTCAGTGCATAGAGAGCGGCAGCTGTGACCACATCCAAGCACTGACTGACAGCTAACTAGTCATAAGAGCCAGCTGTCTATTAGTGTCAGGGTGTCATTAAATATTCACTGAGCAGTGACTGAATCCACACCAACACACTGCTGACTGAAGGCCTAAGGCTGCTGGCAGGAATAAAGTCAAAGTCCTCCCAGCAGGGGGGCTCTCAGTGTGGTGGCCGCATGGCATCAGAACTCTATTAACCTGCGGCTTAAACCATATCTGCAGGTACAGTGGGTACGGAAAGTATTCAGACCCCTTTACATTTT
>VIAB01000355.1:341286-367790 GCA_009801035.1 Oophaga pumilio | reverse complement strand
ATACACGGGTCGGCTTATACATGAGTATATACGGTATATGTACAATTAAAAAATTAAATTAATAACCTTTGGATTGCAATTTGTATGTTATATACATGGAGTTCTTTACTTGCAAGTCTCCAATTGCTATGTCAAAAACAAGATCTTTGTGTAAGAAAATGCTGCAAAGCTATGTTTTGCTGCAATATTTTGGTGTGATACTTGTTCCAATAACATAAAAAGGGCTATAGAGGTAGGAGGCTCCATTAATATTTGCACTATGGGGTCCAATTATAACAGGTATTACTGACACAAGTGATAGCGCTGAATCCTATAAGACTCAACGAGGAAAGTGATGATGAAATTATGAAAATCTTTGTACTGTGCTGAACTGCTGAAAGGTGACGACATCTAGTGTTCAACTATGCAAAGTTCCAAAGCAATCATCTCACACAGTGCAGAAAATACTCACTCATTCATCTTGCTGAAAGAGTGGGAAAGAGTTAAAGTGAGTTGGCAACCTATGGCTTTACGTTATCAATTGGAGTTTAATCTGATGGTCACTGTAAAGGTGCCCATTCTTGTGTCTCTCTCCTGTACAGTCTATGACAGCTCTCTGTGCTTATTTCTGTCCATAAGGTAGCTTTCTCACTACGTTCTTCCCCACGATCAGTGGTCCTCTCAGAGCTTATATACTAACCATCTACATTACCGGATTCGGGTGTATGCGCCGATGGGGCTATTGACTATAATGGTGTAGACTGACTCACCATGTGCTCGGTTGTACATCATTTCCAGACGTATATGCGTGCTGGAAGCAGATATGGAGACGTAGTAGACTTCTTCTGGGTATCCACCTCCAAAAGCAGTATACGCCAGAAAATGATGGATGACAAAGCACATGGTGACTCTGTCTGCACCATTATAGTCTATGGCTCCATCGGTGCATACATTCGAATCACGTTTTGGGAGGGGTTAGGACGTAAGGCTTGACGGGACCACTGATCGTGACAAATAACACAATGTGAAAGCCCCCTACTGCTCATGGACTTCAAAGTAGAGTTGTATACAAGGGTAACCACCTATCCCTTGGCTGGTGATAGGAAAAGTTAACTCCCATTATCCTGTGTATATGCCATAAATAGCTGATATGGGAATAGTCTTTTATGCAGTCACCTAGACTATTTTGGCCCCTTCTTTTTTTTTATTGAAAAAATTACCATAATCATATCCTCTCTCATTCTGCGAAAGTTTATTTGCCTTATTATATTAGCCAAATATATAGCCCTGTATTATATTACAGCGACATTGTTAGATACATGTAATACAACAATCATTTTTCATGAGTGCTATCTGGAAACTAAAGAAAATTTGGTCAAATATTTGGTTTCAATTTGGAGCCCTCAGTTTTCCTGATGACAAGTTATGGTCACACAAGAACATTTTTTGACTTGTTGGTAAGTGTAAAGCTTCATACTTCCATCAGGGCAAGTGAGAGGAACTGTTCTTGAGCTTCTCTCAGTATCGATGCAGCAAACGCACTTCCGGCTCATACTGTTTGAATCATGGGAATACCTGGAATTAAAGTAATTATAGAAAAAATATAATGTGGGATTTTACAGGCTAAACACTATTACAAATGTTATCATTAGTAATATTTATTGTGATATAATTTATGTACCTCCACGTAAATGTTTTTGTGATACTGACTAATTCTCATATTTTTATTTATGTTTGGAGCATTACATAGGTTGTCAAAGTTTGTGATGAGTCTGTAATTATTCTATGTGACTGCAGACTTCTGAATTCTCACAGTGAGCACTGCACACTGTTAGGATTCTCTGGTGGTGGTGATTTGCATACATGCGGTCACATGCTGACTATATGTGTTGCCTCACTTAATGAAAATGAACGAAACTAGGCCAGACATGTCTAGTCAGAATGTGGCCAGAAGTTTACAAATCACATACATGTGCTGATATGACTATCCACTCTTGCCATCGACAATGGAGAATCCTAAAAGTGTGCAGGGCATTCATTGTGAGAATTTGAAGCCTGCAATGTCAGAATTCAGCTCACTGTCAGGATTCAGCTCTCCTTGCAGTTTCCAACAGTCATCTCATGCCCACTTCACTCATGCAATTTTCATACTTACAGTCCTGTGACAACAAGCTTCTCTTCCTGCTTCTCTCAATTGTTCACTGATCATTGAGATCTTTAGGGAGAGCAGCTTGTCGGCATGTGAGTAAGTGTGCAAATCGCATATGTGCTTGGGGGGAGGTGCCAAACTGAATTCTTGCCCTGGGTGCAAGAAAACCAAGATACACCTCTGAGGTTACCCCATTCCAACATAATTGATTTAAAGGGAATCTGTCACCCCATTTTTTGCATATAAGCTGAAGTCACCGCCATCAGGGGCTTATCTACAGCATTCTGTAATGCTGTAGATAAGCCCCCAATGTAACCTGAAAGATAAGAAAAACAAGTTAGATTATACTCACCCGGGGGGGGCGGTAGGATGCGGTCCGGTCCGATTGGCGTCGCAGGTCCGGGGCCTCCCATCTTCAAGCGATGACGTCCTCTTCCTTGCTTCTGGCGCGCTCCTGTGCAGGCGTACTTTATCTGCCCTGTTGATGGCAGAGAAAAATACTGCAGTGCGCAGGCGCCGGGAAAGTTTAGAGAGGCCCAGCGCCTGCGCACTGCAGTACTTTGCTCTGCCCTCAACAGGGCAGATAAAGTACGCCTGACCAGGAGTGTGCCAGAAGCAAGGAGGAGGACGTCATCGCTAGAAGATGGGAGGTGACGGACCCGGACCTGCGACACCCATCGGACCGGACCGCATCGGACCGACCCCCGGGTGAGTATAATCTAACTCGTTTTTCTTATCTTTCAGGTTACATCGGGGGCTTATCTACAGCATTACAGAATGCTGTAGATAAGCCCCTGATGGCGGTGGCTTTCACTTATATACGAAAAATGGGGTGACAGATTCCCTTTAAGGGCAGTTTTATGATATCTCTTACATTAAATCTTTCTATATGTATTTGATACCTTCATAAATCTTTACTGTATTTTGGAATTGGTATGCAAAGTTACCTATCACTACTATAATATACTAAGGATAAAGTAATGAGGAGGGGACTTACACATTGCCTGATTACTTACAGTGAAGATGTAGCACAGTGGCCAACACAATAATGCATAGATACAGCCTGCAGTGTACTGCAATAACCTCTTGTTATATTGATAAGATATGACATCATGAGGCAGTCCTCTAGAAAAATGGAAACAGCATATTAATTCAAAATACATTATTGTTTAAATAGGATTTTCTTGTTTTAAGTGTTATGATAGTGTATCAACTCACTCGGGAAAATAGTTAACGCACTCAAACTGCAACTGACCCTGCAGGTTCTTATACAGAATAGAGATCCTGACCCCGAAGTTGCTAGTGGTAACTGCGTGACCAAAGAAAGCCCTAATCACAAACACAAAGAAGGACAGATGGCAACTCGGACCTATGCTACCTGAAAGGTCATTGAGCGCTTCACATTCCTCCTAAAGAACCGGAAGGCAGAGCAGAGTGAAAATGACCTACAGTAGAGAAGGTGTGACAGAATAGAAAAAGATTCAGAATGAGTAAAACAAACCACAAAATACAAAATAAGGGATTACGTACATATTGACAGAGAATATGCTGCCTAATTCCTAAAGGAAACAGAAGATAGGTGCAGGGTAAAGAACATAAACAGCAGAAAAATAATCTCAAGCAGGTCCTTCACTGGCTTGCATAAACTAAAGCAGTATAAGTGAACATACAAATGAGACTATCACCAGCAGGAAATACCATCAGGAGAAAGTATATAAAGCTGCACCCGAAAGGTGATAGGGCAGACAAATTAGGAAATGAAAACACCTGTTACTTTAAAAAGACTAAAGCAAGGATTCCAAAAACTAAACACCCTGGGAAAAGGTGTGTCTGCTGTGGCTTGACGGATGGAGAAGCCAAATATTAAGTACAGACTCAAGGGTACAAACCCAGATGCATGGCATTATGTAACATAAAGGGGTATGCCCATCTCCAAGATCCTATACCAATATGTAGTAAGTGTAATATTAATATTAGCAAATATCTCCAATTAGAAATGTAGTATAGTTTTTCTGTTTCGCTATGTCTCTTTCCTCAAGTGCAGGCTTTGCAGGACCTTGGATAATCGATGCTTACTTCCACTGATGACGTGACAGTTAATTAGCTAGTTGCTAGTCGTCGTAACCATGGACACCTAAGGTCCTGAAATGTCTGCACATAAGTAAAGAGACATATCGAATCAAAAAACTATATTCTCCCGGGGCTCACGTGAGTTTGTTATGTCACGCAAGCTTAGTGTCCAATCAGTGCCAGCTTCACTGTCCCCGACTTCAGACAAATCGAACATCAACTAGAAGTCAGGGCTGTGGCTGCTCTCACTTCCTGTTAATGTTTGGGTACAGGGCTCGCGCTTCAAAACAACCTCATTGGATCTCTGGGTGAGTGGATGATGACACCACTGGAACAGCACCAGCACACAAGGTAAGTATAAGTGTTTTTACTTAATGGGAGCAAACACCCTGACTGAGACGGGGTTGTCCAAGTAGTGAACAATTCCTTTAGTGATGTGTGACAATCATGTAATCATGTTGCACAAAACACGTCATTGATGTCAATAATAGGTGTTGCTCCTCACATGACGGCGTGAGTTTAGCATAGAATGGCAGCTGCCTTAAGCCTGGAAAGAGGAGAAGTTAGAAGACAGAAGCCGCTCAAAGGACTGGTAGTGGTAAGAGGACTGAGGAGACATGAATGTTTTGAATCCTTTCCTCAAAGTTTCAATTTGCACAGAATTTCTTAGATGCAAATTGTATTTCCCATCCTAATTTGAGCAAATCTGCAGTATACACATTTGCTTCTCTATTGAGATCTACTAAGCTAAAAAGAGTGGTACACACTGTGCACCAAATCTACTGTATATGCTCTTCAGTTTTGAAAAACATCTGTAAAAAGGGGCATGGCTAAGAGGAGTTTTAAAATTTGCTTGTGGCATTATTGATGTTTTATATTATTGTATTGCATAACACATAAATACAAAAGACAAGGTAGTGTGACAAAAGGGCACTTGTTTGTACCTTTATCACAGGTAAGTGCCATTTTGATAAATCCCTTTGTATTTTTTGACATCTGTTCAAATTATGCATTTATCAAATTTAATAAATCTCCCAAACTGTGTTTAATGAGGATCTGTCCTTTGTCATGAATACGTAATTATTTACCTGGTGTAAATTACCCTATTTTATTGAAACTAGCGTTGTTTAGGTTTTTTGTTCCTGTGCCTCTCCATTCTTGACATATGGACTCCTTTGTACAAACATAGTCTTTTTTTGTCAAGTGTGCATGGTCTTCAAAAGAATACAAAGAGAGGAATTGAAGACTGCCCCCACTTGGTTAAAATACTCTATTTACATACAAGAAAGAAGGGCACAAATCTCAGGAATGTGGAGAAATACGAAAAATAATTCTAGTTTCTGTTGAGCAGAGGTGTTAACACCAGACAAAAAGATACATATGGGAAACGATAAGCGACAGATCATCTTTAAAAGTGAATTACTTAACTATGTAGTTTATATCAACTAAAAAAATACTCACCTTCTTTTGTCACAAAATCATCTAGAAATAAAATTACAAAATATCAGGTGTTTTTTATATTATTGAAATACAATTTTTGTTTTACAAATTCATTTTTTGATCTTTTTTGCCATTCCCTCAACTTTTTCTCTAACTACCAATAGAATAATTATAATTGGTAGAAATACTGTATCATATACAGTATATCAAACTCACTTAACTATTCAAAAATAATTAAAATACATGTCATAATTACAATCACATAATTGCTACAATTAACCATCAAACTTAAAAAAATAGGTTTATAAAAGATTTAGGGGCCAATTAATCAAAACATTTGTGCCAAAAAACCTGCGCATAACACTTTGAAATTAATAAATATTTTTGCTAGGTACATAAAAACTTTACAACTTTTGTCATTTTTGCACCACTTTTGGGCAGCTCCATCAAAGTGCCAAGAGCTGGGAAGGAATCAGAGTGGGATAGGGCATGACTATGCCCACCCGTCAAATTCATCAATAGTGGTGGCGTTTGTTATGCTAGAAATGTTACTCCAATCCAGACCTCTTTATGAATTTGGTGTATCTTATTCTTGTATGGTACTTATTACCATTGGCATATTAGTGACATATTAGTGGCATTACCAGTATTAGTGAATCAGGGCCTTAGAGCACTAATACAATTTAGAAAACAACTGATAATTTTGAAAATTCCTCAACATTGCAATAATTGTCCAAACTAATGGTCAGTTTCTTGGGTCACGTGAACCAAAATTGTGTTAGAAGGTCTTTTCTCTGAAAAAGTCTTTCAGGTACGTGAAAAACTAGCCTGATTTTCATCAATGTTTCAGATTAAATTTTGATCAGGATTTGGTTGTTGTGTCAGTGTTTACGAGCAGAGACTCATCACTGAATTTCCCCTATGTGAGAAAGAAAACAAAATTGCAAAGATTCTCTTCTCACCAATGTTAAAAACGGACAGCACACAGGTTGCAGATGGATGACATCCATATGCTGTCTTTGAGTTTTACGAAGGTATGAATTTGTAAGCGTTATAATGAGTTGTGACTCATATCAAAACCTGACTTGTTCCTGGGAGTTTTTGTAGGCATAAGCTCCACATAAAGAAACATACACAAGAACAGTCCATAGACTATAACTGGTATGCGTTCTATGCAAGAAAAGAACGTCTAGAACACGAACAGGAGAAATTAGCCAAATGAGCTATAATAGAGGAAAATTAGAAGCAAAAATACAGAAACACAAAATATCAAAACTTGGAAAAGGGTGGTCTTCATGATACAAATACTAATATAATAGAAATGAAGACTTGACAATTACTCACTGGAAGTTATTGGATAAGTTTCTTCAGATTTTTGCAGCATTGACGTTAGTCCAGTTGATGTAGAGAGAGGTGTTTGTGGTGTGGATTTTGTCGTAGAAGTGGAAGTACTTAACTTGGTTATGTTTGACGTTACAAACAAATCGGAGAATAGTCGGGGAGTTGTACTAGTCACTTTAGTCCTAAAAGTTGTAGACTCCATAGAATACGGTGGAGCTGTTGTAGATTTGAAAGTATCAAATTGCAAAGTAATGTGAGGTTTTGTTTTAGAGAAGACTGTCTGTAATGTGGTTGTCCTTGATGTTGAAAACAAATCGGAGTATAGGAGGGGAGTGGTACTTGTCACTTTAGTTTTCAAAGTTGTGGATTCCTTAAAATATGGTGATGAGATTTGAGAAGTTGATTCTGATTGAATCAATGTTCTGGATAGAAAGGTACTTTGTTTATTAGTAACTGACAGACTTGATGTTGTTGTTGAGGCATTCGTATAAGGTAAGGTTTTGTGTGTATATTTGGATAGATATGTCTCTGTCATTTTAGAAATGAATGTAGTAAGTTTTGGGGTAACAGGCAATTCTATGAAACAAAGAAAATACAAAATGGTAAATGTCTTTTAAACTTAAGAACATTGCAATGTATTTAAAAAACTATAATTAACTTAGTATATTATGGCTGTCGAGCTTTTTTATGTCTTAGTTTATCTCTTTTGCGTTCAGAGCTTTAATTTGGTCAAACTTTTCCTACATCAACAAATAACGAAATCCTAACATGATAGCTATCGGCAGATACCAGCAGAATAAGCATAGGAGCATTCTGCACACTATGTTATCACAGAATTTGATGTAAATCAGTCTACTGTTAGATCCTTAGTTCCCTCTAGAATTGTCTGCCGTAGGACAACATATTATGTTTTAATTGTATATCTCTACAGAGGATTTGTGTTTTCCCCTTTTAAAAAAACTTTTGGGTATAAGCTTCAATAGTTATTAAAACTAGCCGCCACTGCCTCAGTCTCCACTGTCATCACATCAACAATGCTGTAGCCAATCAATGAGCTCAGCGTTTTGTGCAGTACATAAGCAGAGCTGCTGAGCTCAAGGAAAATCTGCAGCACTGTTGACATGATGTCCAAGTTGCAAACAAACAATAAAGATCAAGGCAGTATCGTAGAACAAGCACTGGATCGAGGAAGGGTTATTGTCACACAATTTTTATTAAACTACAGTGGTGTAAAAAAGTGTTTCCCCTTCCTGATTTCCTATTCTATTGCATGTTTGTCACACATAAATATTTCAGATCACCAAATTTAAATATTAGACAAAAATAGCACAAAATGCATTTTTGAACCCCTGTCCAACATCTGGCATAATAATACGCCAATGTCAGACTCCCCCTGTTTGGTGCGGGCTCCGGCGTTGAGCCCGTACCTTTCCGGGCACATGACAGCTGATATATACAACTAACATGTGCTCTCAACATCTGTGGATGGAATCGTCATCTATCCACCGCTGTTAACTAGTTAAATGCCACTGTCAATCAGCATTTAACTTGCGCTTACCAGAAGCGCATCGCTAAACCCATCCATCGGTGACCCCATCACGTGATCGCGGGTCACCGATGGGTTGGCATGACAACCAGAGGTCTCCAGCAGACCTCTATGGTTGTCACAGCCAGATTGCTATGAGTGCTGCTGGTGGTCAGCGCTCACAGCAAGAGAGCATTTCTTCTACATACAGGCAATCTGATCATCGCCCTTATGTAGCAGAGTCGATCAGACAACTGCAGCTCCTAGTCTCCCATGGAGACTATTGAAGCATGCAAAAAGTGAAAAAAAAGTTTTTAAAAATATTATGAACATAAAAATATATAAAAGTTCAAATCAGCCCCCAATTTGCCCCATTCAAAATAAAACAATAAAAAAACAATATTTAGTGTCACCGCTTTCAGAATCACCCAATCTGTCAAAATAAAAAAAGAATTAACCCAATCGTTAAATGGCATAATGATAAAAAAAAGTAAAAATTACATTTTTTTTGTCATTGCAACCTGGCATTAAAATGCAATAACGGGCAATCAAAAGATCGTATTTGCACCAAAATAGTATAATTAAAAACGTCAGCTAGGCACGCTTACCTCTGGTCGTTAAATAGTTAAATAAAAGTATTATTTAGGAAAAAAGAAATCCAAACCTGCCGGGCTTTGTGTGAAAAATTGATTGCCTCCTTTAAAACATAAATTAATTGTGGTTTATCAGTAGAGATGAGTAAACTTGTTCAGAAAATGTTCGCCAATCTCAAATTTGTCGGCTCAAAGTCGGCCATAGTTCGATAAGTTCACTTAGGGCTCTTTCAGACTTCGGTGTTTTTCTGGTAGCAGCATGGACTGCAAAACGTCCCACACACGTGCACACCGATGAAACATGGATGACATCCCTGTGTCATCAGTGTGACACGCACCAGCACCTGGGAATTAGTGGTACTGTTCGCACTGTTCCTAGGTGCAGGGTGCTGAAGTGAAGACAGCTCACATTACTATCCCCTGCTTGTGCTGCGATCATCGCTAGAAGGAGACAATGTTGAAAGTTGTATTCAACGGATAACAGCAGGAGTAGGTGATGGATGATGGGAGTATTGGACCTACACTATAAATAAACAATTTTAAAAAGCCAAAGTGGGGTTCCCATGTATTTCTGATAACCAGCCAGGCAAAATTGACAGCTACAGGCTAAAACCCTCAGTTGTCAGCTTCAGCAAGCCTGGTTATTAAAAATAGAGGAGTCCCTAAATAAATAATTAAAAAAAAATGATGTGGGGTCCCCCCCATTTTTGATATTCAGCCAAACTAAAGCAGACAGCTGGGGCTGGTATTCTTGGGCTGGTAAGAGGACAAGTAAATTTCCCCACAGCCTAAAAATACAGGTTGCAGATGCCCCAGGAAATACATATCTATTAGATGCACCAATTCTGAACCCCACTTGCCACCACCACAGAGCAAGTTGGAAGAGCAGGACAAAGCATCTGAATTGGCACATCTGATAGATGCGCCTTTTCTGGGTGGCTGTGGGCTGCTATTTTTAGGCTAGGGAGACCAATATCCTTGACCTTTTAACAACCTGAGAATACCAGCCCCCAGCTGTCAACTTTAGCTTGGTGGGTTGTCAAAAGTAGGAGAGATTCCACGCCATTTTTTAAATGATGTGTTTAAATAATTAAAAAAACAATATGGGGATCCCTCTATTCTTGATAACCAGCCTTGCCAACGCTGACAGCGGAGGATTGCAGCCCCCAGATGTCAGCTTTACCTAGCTCATTATGAAAGATACAGGGGAATGCACATCAATTTTTTTAATCATTTATTCATAGCTCAATTTTAGCTGTTTTGGCCGCTTTTTGGACCCAATGAAGGTGTTGTCTATGTGTTTGGTGTGGCCTCCCATTGAAGTCAATAGGGTTTGGGTATGTTCGTCTGACCATTTGGGGAACATGTTCAACAAACATCAGGACATTCCCTGTTCTGATCCATATCAAACCTTGAAAGGTTTTCTCATCTCTAGTTACCACATCTTTGGGAAGCTGAGTTCAAATTTCCTAACCATGCCCAGGCCTGATTACTGCCACACTTGTTCTCAGTCAAGAAATCACTTAAATGGGACCTGCCTGACAAAGTGAAATAGACCAAAAGTTCCTCAAAAGCCATCATGCGATTTAAAGAAATTCTGAAACAAATGAGAAACAAAGTAATTGAGATATATCAGTCTGGAAAAGGTTATAAAGCCATTTCTAAAGCTTTGCAACTCCAGCAAACCAAAACGAGAGCCATTAGCCACAATTGGCAAAAACAGTGGTGATCCTTCCCAGGAGTGGCCGGCCGACCATAGTTATCCCAAGAGTGCAGCTGCAACTCATCCAAGAGGTCACAAAAGACGCCACAACAACATCCAAAAGAACTGCAGGCCTCACTTGCTTCAGTTAAAGTCAGTGTTCCTGACTCCACCATAAGAAAGAAACTGGCAAAAATGGCCTGCATGGTAGAGTTCTAAGGTATGCCAGAAAACATCTTGATGATCCTCAAGACTTTTGAGAGTATACTCTGTGAACTGACGAGATAAAATATGAACTTTTTGGAAGGTGTATGTCACATTGCATCTGGCATAGAGGTAACACGGCATTTCAGAAAAGGAACATCATACCAACAGTAAAATATAGTGGTGGTAGTCTGATGGTCTGGGGCTGTTTTGCTGCTTCAGGACCTGGAAGACTTGCTGTTGTAAATGGAACCATGAATTCTGCTGTCTACTAAAAAATCCTAAAGGAGAATGTCCAGCCATCTGTTCATGACCTCAAGCTGAAGTGCACTTGGGTTATGCAGCAGGACAATGATCCAAAACACAACAGCAAGTCTACTTCTAAATGGCTTAAGAAAAACAAAATTAAGAGTTTTAAAGTTCTGACCTTAATCCAATTGAAATGTGGCATGACCTTAAAAAGGTCTTTCATGCTCGGAAATACTCCAATGTGACTGAATTACAACAATTCTGCAAAGATGAGGGGGACAAAGTTCCTACAGAGCGATGTTAAAAGGCTCAATACAAGTTATCACGAAAACTTGACTGCAATTATTGCTGCTAAGGGTGGCCCAACCAGTTATTAGGTTTAGGGGGCAATCACTTTTTCACACAGGGTTCTGTAGGTTCGGATTTATTTTTCCCTTAATAATAAAGACCTTCATTTTTAAACTGCATTTTGTGTTTACTTGTGTTATCTTTGCCTAATATTTAAACTTGTTTGGTGATCGGAAACATTTAAGTGCGACAAACATTCAAAAGAATAGGAAATCACGACTTTTTCACACCACTGTACCAAAAGTTTTCAGAACGGAGACAGCCCCTTTAACATGTTATTAAGCATAGTATTCACATTTAGTTAAGAGTGCCTGAAATGTATTAGATGTTCATCAAAGGGGTATCCCATAACCTGTTTACCTACAAGATAGTTGATAAATAGTCACTGGGGTTTCGTCTGCTGGGACCCTCCACTGTTTTAGCGAGCAGGGGGTCCCAAAATCTCCTGCAAGAATATGTAAGTGCCAATCATGTGTATGCCTTCTACTTAACAAAGTAACATAATATGAAATATTCCTAATTATAAAAGGAGGAGGGCTGTTCTTAATTTGCTGGTTGCTTGCTTTGAAGATATAATATAGTATAATAAGACACAGTCTGCATTTCCTCTTCAGGGTAGATTCACATATGACAGATTTGTTACAGAAATTAATGAAAACGTCCCATTTAAAGCTGAGTCGATCAGGCAAAATTTGAATTCGTAATAAAAAAACACCAGAATTAAAATTTGCTAAAAAAGCATCAGGGTACACTCCAAAAATGAGTTTATATACAAAAGACAAAAGGAGCCATATAACCCATTCAGTATAAAATTGTATATTTTATTATAGCTAAATATTCAAAAATTCATTTTTCAACATACATCTATTAAAAGATACAAATATAATCTCATAAGTGTGAAGGTCACAAACATAAACGAAATCTGCACAGCCCCTTGAGAAAGCCCACGCGAAACGCGCATCGGGGCCGCTTCTTCTGACCGTTTCCTGGGACACATTTGGGTGAGACTCTCTTATATGCTCTTATATGCACTTACCACTGTTGTTACGATTGCCCATTGTATATACAGACTTACTGGTGGTATATTATTATATAATAGGGCAATTGTCTCGCACTTTTAGTGACTGTTGTATAAACTATATTCTGAGTCTATGATTCCCGGTCCTATATATGGTAAATAGGTCAGATTTTGTTTATGTTTGTGACCTTCACACTTATGAGATTATATTTGTATCTTTTAATAGATGTATGTTGAAAAATGACTTTTTTGAATATTTAGCTATAATAAAATATAAAATTTGAATTCGCCAGATCACACAAATTTTACCAGGAAATTTATTGTCTCTTTTCATGCTCTTGAGTCTATCTTTTTTTAATATGTAAAAAAATAAAAATCCTTATATTCACCTTATCGTTCTTCTCTTCGGCCCCTTTGATCCTCACCGTCACCCAGGCATTCATCGTCGCATCTTCTGAAGCTCACGACGTCATGATGTCACAACATGCTCCGTGACCTTGCACGTGCATTTGTAGAACCAGGCATCATCAGAACTGGAAGTCCTAGCTCAGTGTTAGAGGCCCGGGAATTTCCACACGAGCGACAGGGGATCAGAAGATGCGATGAAGACCAGATGGGTGATGGTGAGGAGTGGGGAGCGGGAAAGGTGAGCGGTGAGTATAAGAATTTTTTAAACCCTTTAATTGCTCCTTATGGTTCAGAAAAATGGCAGTTAGTGGGCGCCATTTTGTTGAATCAATTCCATTTGAATTTATTCACTTATTTCTAGTTCCATTCATGAGACAAGCAGAAATCCACTTTAACTGCAGAAATAATCCCATTTACATGTATCTATTATTTACATCTGAGAGCCAGACCTGTGTTTAGCTCGAAAACCTATGGAGTTTTTCCAATATATGCTTTGGAGTTCGCTACTACAATGTGTCCTTTAGTGATGTACAGTATTTTCGGTCCAAATGCTGTCTATGAAAAAACAGACAGCACTCGGACCAATGTTATTAGATAAGGCATCACAGATGAACAAATCTTTTCCACCGGCCAAATCTGAGTGTCAAGAAAATCACAGCATGCACTCTTTTCTTCCAAAAACTGGATAAGACTCACCCATTCAAGTTTATGAGAGATGCGCCTCATGTTAGTCTCCGCGGGTGAGCCGCGGGTGTCAGTGGATGCATAGTGGACACGGGATTTCTTGAAATCCTATCCACTATGCTGTAACACATGGCCGCTGCAGGTTTGATGCTGCACAAATATGCAGCATCCAACCCGCAACAATTACATAGAGGATGCAAATAAAGTAAAGGAACTTCTTAATCCTAAGTGCTGGATTACGACTTTCTTGAATTCATGTAGCCATTACCAGGCTGTGTACACTGAGTAATACACAATGGGGGTCTTGCCACAAATTCAAGAGCAGCAAGCTCTTTTTCTGACTTTGGAGTAATAAACATGGATTTGTCAGAATAATATGCAATTTGGCTAAGAGGAGGGCCGATAGAAACCAGAAAACTCCTATGTACTCATGAGGGCAGCCTTTTCCTTGGGTTATACGCCAGTCTCAGCAGCCTGACAATCAGCAGCCAGAGAGGCGGAGTGAGTTTTCTGTTCATGAATACAGCAGACTCATAAGGATGAGTCCACTTTGCTTTTCAGCACTCCTGGCACAATATTTCTTTGTCCTGTTTTGATTACTAACATTACAGACTTTTAGCTGAGATGTACCACACTTGTATAAAGAGGCATATTGAACAGAAAAGTCTGCTTTGCAGTTGCCTTGCCCCATATACAGGGGCGGACATATCGTTGGTGCAACCTGTGCGGCCTCACAGGGGCCCAAGAGGTAAGAAGGCCCATTTATACCTCCAAAGCAGGTGCAATTTTGCATTTTTTGGAGCTCTTGGGCTCCAAAAGGCCCATATATTGTTCTTGCACAGGGGCCCTTTTTTGTCTCTGTCCGCCAGTGCCCATATATGATACTAATTTACAGTACCTGTAGTTTTATATGTTATTCCACAAATTGTTTCATACATTGCAATTTGTCCCTTCATGCAGAATCCACTAACACATGTCTGGCCATTAACCACTTCTGTAAGTAATTCTCCATCACGGTAAGTCTTTCCATTGAGGCAACACAAGCATTCTGTCACACAATAGAGAAAGGGGGAGTGTTAACATCCATCTTTACCATCTTTAATTTACAGCTAACATATAAATAGTTGCTGTCTTGTATATGTTACCAGAAAAGGGTTGTGCGAGATTAGAAACAGTGCTACTTTTGATAATGAGCCATGTCTGGTATTGCAGTTCAGCTGCACTCTATTGAGCTGCTATAACAGTCATGGCCTATGAACAAGAATGGCACTGTTTCCAAGATATAAAGAACCCCTAAATGTAAGAGCATATTTTATAACTTCATTTTAAAGCAAAACTATTGCATTATTTCCTTCATGTACGCTTATATAATTGCCTTGTATTTACATTATATATTAACAGGAAAATAATTATTGGCAATCACTATACCAATGGACCAATGGACTGTAGACCAGGATTGTGACCAACCTTTGGAGCTAAGGCTGCAATGCACTGCTTACCCCTTTATGAATGGGCTATTTTTCACTTTTTCACTTTTCCTTTTTCCTCCCCTACTTCCTGATTTTGGCTTACACATACCAATATAAAATATTGACCAAATACTGAACTTATGATCATGGCCTTAGTCTACCACCAGCATTGTATCTTCCTCTTTTTAAGCCTTTCTAGAATAGCCTAATAGAAGCCAATGTGAGCAAACGTGGGAAAAAATAAAAATTAATTAGATTGGGCCATCAAGCATTATTTGCAACTACCAAACTTAATGTCCTAAACGGCATAAAGACAGTGGCGTACCAACCATGTTTGCAGCGGTCGCCACTGCGACTGGGCCAGGCAGGTCAGGGTCACGTCAATGCCAGCAGAAACTTCAACTGGTTGTGCATCCTCGACTGCACATCCAGCTGAAGTGTATTGCACAGCACAAACCCATCGGTCTGCTAGCTAATCAGATGCCAGCAGCTGACATCGGCGTGCATGCTGAAATCAGCTACTGGCTGCGGAAGAGGACTCCACTTGGAGGGGGGCGCAAGGAAGGTAAATATTTAATTATTTATTTTGTTTTAAATTAGTGGCCATAGTATTATATGGATGCCTATAGGTTGTGCATTATATTTTATGAATGACTATGGGCTGAGCATCATACTATATGGATACTATGGGCGTGCATTATACTTTATAGAGGACTATGGCCTGTGCATTATATTTTATGGATGACTATGGGCTGTGCATTAAACTTTATGGATTATTATGGACTGTGCATTATACTTTATGGAGGACTATGAGCTGTGCATTATGCTTTATGGAGGACTATGGGGAGTGCATTATTATTACGGAGGATTATGGGTTGGGTATTATACTTAATGGAGGACTATGGGCTGGGCAGTAAATTATGTGGAGGACTACAAGGGGTGCATTATACTATAGTGAGGACTATGGGCTGTGTGTTATACTATTTGGAGGACTATGGGTAGTGGATTATACTTCTGCTATGAGGCACCATGATGGGGAACATATACCAGGATATGGGATATATATACCAGGATGGGGCCAAGGATAAGAGACATATACCAGGACGGGATATACATATATATACAGTCAGGTCCATATATATTTGGACAGAGACAACATTTTTCTAATTTTGGTTCTAGACATTACCACAATGAATTTTAAACAAAACAATTCAGATGCAGTTGAAGTTCAGACTTTCAGCTTTCATTTGAGGGTATCCACATTAAAATTGGATGAAGGGTTTAGGAGTTTCAGCTCCTTAACATGTGCCACCCTGTTTTTAAAGGGGCCAAAAGTAATTGGACAGATGAAATAATTGTAAATAAAATGTTCATTTCTTGTATTTGGTTGAAAACCTTTTGTTGGCAATGACTGCCTGAAGTCTTGAATTCATGGACATCACCAGACACTGTGTTTCCTCCTTTTTGATGCTCTGCCAGGCCTTCACTGTGGTGGTTTTCAGTTGCTGTTTGTTTGTGGACCTTTCTGTCTGAAGTTTAGTCTTTAACAAGTGAAATGCATGCTCAATTGGGTTGAGATCAGATGACTGACTTGGCCATTCAAGAATATTCCACTTCTTTGCTTTAATAAACTCCTGGGTTGCTTTGGCTTTATGTTTTGGGTCATTGTCCATCTGTAGTATGAAACGACGACCAATCAGTTTGGCTGCATTTGGCTGGATCTGAGCACACAGTATGGCTCTGAATACCTCAGAATTCATTCGGCTGCTTCTGTCCTGTGTCACATCACTAGTGACCCAGTGCCACTGGCAGCCATGCATGCCCAAGCCATCACACTGCCTCCACCGTGTTTTACAGATGATGTGGTATGCTTTGGATCATGAGCTGTACCACACCTTCTCCATACTTTTCTCTTTCCATCATTCTGGTAGAGGTTGATCTTGGTTTCATCTGTCCAAAGAATGCTCTTCCAGAACTGTGCTGGCTTTTTTAGATGTTTTTTAGCAAAGTCCAGCCTAGCCTTTTTATTCTTGATGCTTATGAGTGGATTGCACCGTGCAGTGAACCCTCTGTATTTACTTTCATGCAGTCTTCTCTTTATGGTAGATTTGGATATTGATACGCCTACCTCCTGGAGAGTGTTATTCACTTGGTTGGCTGTTGTGAAGGGGTTTCTCTTCACCATGGAGATTATTCTGTGATCATCCACCACTGTTGTCTTTCGTGGGAGCCCAGGTCTTTTTGCATTGATGAGTTCACCAGTGCTTTCTTTCTTTCTCAGGATGTACCAAACTGTAGATTTTGCCACTCCTAATGTTGTAGCAATTTCTCAGATGGGTTTTTTCTTCTTTTTGCAGCTTAAGGATGGCTTGTTTCACCTGCATGGAGAGCTCCTCTGACCGCATGTTTCCTTCACAGCAAAACCTTCCAAATGCAGACACCACATCTCAAATCAACTCCAGCCCTTTTATCTGCTTAATTGAGAATGACATAACGAAGGGATGGCCCACACCTGTCCATGAAATAGCCTTGGAGTCAATTGTCCAATTACTTTTGGTCCCTTTAAAAACAGGGTGGCACATGTTAAGGAGCTGAAACTCCTAAACCCTTCATCCAATTTTATTGTGGATACCCTCTAATGAAAGCTGAAAGTCTGAACTTCAACTGCATCTGAATTGTTTTGTTTAAAATTCATAGTGTAATGTCTAGAACCAAAATTAGAAAAGTGTGGTCTCTGTCCAAATATATATGGACCTAACTGTATATACCAGGATGAGGCCCAGGATGAGGGACATATATACTAGGATGGAGGGAGTATATATATATCTAATTATTCAGGATGAGGAGCCCTGACCCAAAATCTTGCATCGGGGCCTATCAGACTCTAGTTGCACCACTGTATAAAGAAGCATTATATAGCAACACTCTTACTGTATAACATGAAGCAGTATGGATCCCTGGGAATTTGTTGTGCATCTTTATAGTCTCTGCACACATAAATCTTTCATGTCCATTAAGCCTACAGACTATAATTTAGAGCTTACATGACACATCTCTGATAGACAATTAAACCTTGTCTTATAACTAAAACGTGAAGGCAAGATTAAACAAGACCAATGTGAAATGTAGCTAATTTTTTTAAGCACCTGCCTCTTAAAAATGTGGCATTTTGGCCTGCATGTAAAGCCATGTAGATTGGTGCCCCTGCTCCAATTTCAGAGCTTTGTTGGCCACTGATTTCAACCATTTTTCTTGCCACGTGGTGAGAGGTGAAAAAAATGCAGCTTATCTTGCAAATACAATGTGGCCCTTATCGTGTGACTCTTTACACCATAAAGGTACTGCCACACTAAGCGATCTCGCTAGCGATCTCGTTAACGACGCAAGCTAACGAGATCGTTGGTGTGATCGCTTTTAGGTCGCTAATAGCTGCCAAACAGGAGATCTCATAAACGACACATCAGCGGTCAGCGATCTCTTTAACGACTTTGGCGGTCGTTAGGATCTGTCATTAGCATGTACTAAGCGTAACCTTTTCCACGCTCCTCAGCACAGATATATGTTATATATGTGTTATGCTGCGTCCTGCTAGCCTGCTTTGCAGCTACTGCGATCCTCTCTGTGACGCAAAAGAAAACCAAGTCCCGCCTGCCTGCTTCTACAGCTATTGCGATCCACTCCGTGACGCTAAAAACCCTAGTCCCGCCTGCGCCGCTGTCATATGCGTCACAAACGAGGTCGCTCGTCATTCGCAAAAGGTGTCACACTCAGCGATATAGGCTCACCAGCGGGACGCCAACAATCAAAAAATGGTCCAGAACGCTAGTGAACGATCAGCGACATCACAGCAGGGGCCACATCGCTGCTACATGCCACACACAACGACGTCGCTAACGAGATCGCTAAATAGTGACGTAGTAGCGATGTCGTTAGCGATCTCTTTAGCGATCTCGCTTAGTGTGGCATACCCTTAAGAGTAGAGCAAATGCAAGAATAAATTCTCTTTATATTTCTTGGTTAATCGTGAAATCTAAAAGTAAAATAAAGTTTTAACTAAGAAAAAAATGATCATTTAAAAATGACATACCTCCTGTCTTCTCATCACAAAGCATGTCTGAACTTTCAAAACAAAGAAAAAAAGGAAAAAGTTAATAAGCAAATAAATGATATATTATTGTCATGTAATAAATTAAGGGCTTGTTCAGAGAAACGTATTATATGGACATGTGCTGTTCGAGTTAAAATCGGATAGCACACTGACAGCGGCCAATGTTATTCAATAGGGCTGTTCAGATGACAGTTTTTTCACGTGGACCGAGTTCATGAAAAATTACAACATGCAGTATTCTCTTCCTATTCAAGACTATGGATGTGCAATGAAAAAAAAACTGGCTTATGATGGATTATAACTGCAAATTATTGTTACTTTGCTAATAAACCAGGGTGAGGGGTATGGATGATTATTACAATAATTACAGTAATTATAATCTGGGGGGAGATGATGCATAGCTACTGAATGTGCATTGTGATTACACATGTGGTTTATTCACTGCTGATTGCTGATCTATATTTCTATATACGCTTCATTCATTGCTGGATGAAGGTATATCCCTATATACAGGTCCTTCTCAAAAAATTAGCATATAGTGCTAAATTGCATTATTTTCCATAATGTAATGATTAAAATTAAACTTTCATATATTTTAGATTCATTACACACCAACTGAAATTTTTCAGGTCTTTTATTGTTTTAATACTGATGATTTTAGCATACAGCTCATGAAAACCCAAAAATCCTGTCTCAAAAAATTAGCATATTTCATCCGTCCAATAAAATAAAAGTGTTTAAAACAAAATAAAAAAAAAACCATCAAATAATAATGTTCAGTTATGCACTCAATACTTGGTCGGGAATCCTTTTGCAGAAATGACTGCTTCAATGCGGCGTGGCATGGAGGCAATCAGCCTGTGACACTGCTGAGGTGTTATGGAGGCCCAGGATGCTTCGATAGCGGCCTTAAGCTCATCCAGAGTGTTGGGTCTTGCGTCTCTCAACTTTCTCTTCACAATATCCCACAGATTCTCTATGGGATTCAGGTCAGGAGAGTTGGCAGGCCAATTGAGCACAGTAATACCATGGTCAGTAAACCATTTACCAGTGGTTTTGGCACTGTGAGCAGGTGCCAGGTCATGCTGAAAAATGAAATCTTCATCTCCATAAAGCATTTCAGCCGATGGAAGCATGAAGTGCTCCAAAATCTCCTGATAGCTAGCTGCATTGACCCTGCCCTTGATGAAACACAGTTGACCAACACCAGCAGCTGACATGGCACCCCACACCATCACTGACTGTGGGTACTTGACACTGGACTTCAGGCATTTTCTTCTCCCCAGTCTTCCTCCAGACTCTGGCACCTTGATTTCCGAATGACATGCAAAATTTGCTTTCATCAGAAAAAAGTACTTGGGACCACTAAGCAACAGGCCAGTGCTGCTTCTCTGTAGCCCAGGTCAGGCGCTTCTGCCGCTGTTTATGGTTCAAAAGTGGCTTTACCTGGGGAATGCGGCACCTGTAGCCCATTTCCTGCACACGCCTGTGCACGGTGGCTCTGGATGTTTCTACACCAGACTCAGTCCACTGCTTCCTCAGGTCCCCCAAGGTCTGGAATCGGTCCTTCTCCACAATCTTCCTCAGGGTCCGGTCACCTCTTCTCGTTGTACAGCGTTTTCTGCCACATTGTTTCCTTCCAACAGACTTCCCATTGAGGTGCCTTGATACAGCACTCTGGGAGCAGCCTAATTGTTCAGAAATTTCTTTCTGGGTCTTACCCTCTTGCTTGAGGGTGTCAATGATGGCCTTCTGGACATCAGTCAGGTCGGCAGTCTTACCCATGATGGGGGTTTTGAGTAATGAACCAGGCAGGGAGTTTTTAAAAGCCTCAGGAATCTTTTGCATGTGTTTAGAGTTAATTAGTTGATTCAGAAGATTATGGTAATAGGTCGTTTAGAGAACCTTTTCTTGATATGCTAATTTTTTGAGACAGGATTTTTGGGTTTTCATGGGCTGTATGCCAAAATCATCAGTATTAAAACAATAAAAGACCTGAAAAATTTCAGTTGGTGTGTAATGAATCTAAAATATATGAAAGTTTAATTTTAATCATTACATTATGGAAAATAATGAAATTTAGCACTATATGCTAATTTTTTGAGAAGGACCTGTACAAGCTCTTATAAGCTTTTGTCACTGATGATATGGATTTATGTGTACGGTTTACTGGGTGATGTTTTTGCATCTTAATTTTTGCCTTAAGCAACAGCAAATCTAGAATTCATCCGGCATAGAAATAGTAATTATTTTTAATAACAAAGATATTCCTTTTGCTGAAAATTTTTGATCCCTGCAGGCACATGTTCCTATCAGAGTTAATTTTCAGAATAGGATAAAAAAAAGTTGTGAGCTTTATATGAATTAAATTAGCATCATTTGTCAATTTGTTTTTTTTAAAAAAAGGTTTAGGCAATTTACGGCAACTGAAGAAGCATTTTAAGTAAAGATGATGCAAAAATCTTTGGAAGTGAAGGAAAGTAACATACCAGACTGAACAGTTCAATGGATGGATACACATTTGGTTCTCCTCATCGAAGTAGGGCCGTTCTGCACCACACTTTGGGAAACAGCCTAAAAAAATGAAAAATGTAAAACTACTTTTCAAAAATAGTCATTTAGGCTCTGTTCACAGGTGCATTGTGGACTTTATATATAATGGAAGGCACAACACTGTGGTAAAGCCTCCGACAGTGATTCAGAAGAGTGGCTGTAATGTATAGCAAAACTTACAAAGGGGGCCTCAAATTAACTGCACTTTACTTTTCCTAATATCCCAGATGCGTAAGTCAATCTACAGCCAGGATCACACATGCGAGAAACTCGCACGATTCTCGTGTGAGTTTCTCGCATGTGTGATCCTGGCCTACCTAAGGCAAAAGGTATCCTATAGTTAATAAAGTTTATTGAATACAAAATGTATAAAAATATATATGCAAAGTTAAAAGCATAGATACCTCACAAAAGAGGGACACATAACATAGACCTGCTCATTTAATATATGACAAATATTGCATAGTATATCCATGTATTAGATATTAATAGTCCTGTGAATTATGCAATGAAAAGGTGCCTAAGTCACAGATGCTAGCCAGGTTCAGTGTCTCTCCAACCCAACCAGCGTTATGTCCTACTTATTCAAGGAGTGTGTCCTGTTTCTTTCGCCCCCTGAAGAAGCAGGATGAAACAAGTCAGGTTGGAGGGACACTGGACTTGGCTGGAACTAAGATTTAAGTACCTTTCCATTACAAAGTATTATCACTATTTACAGAGCTATTACTCTCTAATATATGGTTATACTATGCTACATTTGTCGTATATTGTGTGAGCAGGTCTATTTTATGCATCCTCTGTTGTGAGGCTTCTGTGCTTTTAACTTTGCATTTATTTTTTATTTTTTTTGCATTTAATAAACTTTAGTAAGCATAGGATTTTGAGTGTTAATTTCTTTACCTTAGGTTTTGCATATGCACATTGACTTAGGCATCTGGGTATATTATATATTGTGAATTGCTATCAATGTATGACATCAGATCATTATTTGAGAGGACATTTTTTTCCTACCTTATTTTTCGTGTAGTTATTAATCCCCATAGCTGCTGCTAGACCTGCTACACTCATAGTTACTATACGACTATCAAGGGGCGAACACGGATAGTTGATCGCCCATAAACAAAGAGAGCATATGGCCTCCTTGCTTTCCAGCAGCTCAAAAAAGAGAGACCCCTAGAACATTATGCATTTCTAATAGTTAACAGTAATATGGAGCCATGAAAGTGTTTATCTTGATTCTTTAAATGGAATTTAATGGGTGGTCAAAAGCTGGTTTTCAAGGTTGCTTTACTTCCCCTTATCTACTAGGCCACAGTGCAATTCTTCTTATTATTTTTTTTTTTGCTAAATTCAAATCATTCCTTTTTACAATAGGAAAATCTATATGTTCCTTTATATTGATCACATCATGATTTTGGCATATCTTTAGCATGTACACTGAGAAATTTCTCACATTTTTTTAACAGCCTTGGGCTTGGTCTTGAACCATGGTCACTTGATGGAAGGACGATCTGTAGGAAGATCTATCTTGTGCAAGCCTAGATAGGTCCACTATGGTCTTCTCAATCATCATCTCAAAAGTATCAAGCCATTGGGTTGATGGTTTTCCTCTTTGCCTTGTTCCTTCTTTTCTTCTAACCATGATGTCCTTCTCCAGTGATTGCTGTCTTGTATGATGTGTCTAAAGTAGGAAGTCATAGCTTGGTGGTTCTTGCTTTGAGTCACATGACTGACTTAACTTCTTCATAAATTGATATATTCAATCCATGGCATTAATAACATCCTTCTCCGGCACCACACTTTGAAGTTGTAGATTCTTCTTCTGTCTTGTTTCTTTTTCGTCCGGATTTGGCATCCGCATCTCTACACTAAATGCTAATATATCCATGGAACTTTACTGCCAGAAGGACACCAAAATTGTCTTTACATGACCTCCATCTGGATGGTGTATGTCAATATACTACAGGAAAGAATGGAGTTTAACTGGAGATTCCCTGCATGTACTCCATAGCTATTAGCAAACGGGGAAGTAATAATACCTATAAGTGGCCAGGCAACTCTCTAGTGATTCCCTTCTTAACTTGAGGAGATCCTCAGCCTCTGAACTGGTATCTAATTAAGGTCAGATACTAATGGTGCTATGCACCACTCTTTTCTAATTTGCTATGTATGTTCTCAATGCAATAGGTCCTATAATGGTAATGCAAATGATGTGATAATCTAGAAAACCAAGAGGAAGGAGAGGGGTGCTCCCTAGTGAGATAACGTCAGCTCAGTGTGTTCAGCGCAGTTCACCTTAAAAAAATTCTTATGGTGAATTGCGGTGAAGTCACTGAGCTCAGCGCTGCCCCTTACCAACCTGAGAATACCAACCCCAAGTTTTCTGCTTTAGCAGGACTGGTTTGTTTTAATTATTTATGTAAATAATTAAAAAAAAAAACAGTGTGGGGACACCTTTATTCTTGATAACCAGCCACGATAAAGCTGACAGCTGACGGTTGCAGCCTGCAGTTGTCAATTTTACCATGCTGGTTATCTAAAATACAGAGGAAACCATGCCATTTTTAACATTTATTTATTTATAGCGCAGGTGCCGGCTGATGAATACTCCCATCAGCTGCGACCTCATCTCGCTGTTATCATCGACAGCAGGCATAGGCTGATGGGAATAGTACTCCCATCAGCCAACGCCTGTGACGAGAAGTAAATTTTTTACCTCCGATCACAGCTGCTGGCTCAGGCTGTCATCTGACAGCGTGGGAACCACAGCTCTCTGACTGGCAGGAATAATCTTACCGCCTATCAGAGGCAGTGTTTGCCATGATGTCATGCAGATGACAGAATAGAAAACAATGGATGTTCAGGCCCCCTTTTCATCTGAATGGAGTCCAGGTTTGGGTACTGTTCTGGTACACAAACCAATCTTTTTTTAACTGTTCGGCCGAACCCATCGGACCCGAACATCCAGGGTTTCCCCAATCACTATCGGTTAGAATAGTGTACCACTCTCATTGGGTTTTGGATGTTGTTCTATGTGCCTGTGTTCCTCTGAAAACAGGTGTTCAGCTGAATTCCAAACGCTGCTGGGAATGGAGCAAGTGAATAAAATATAAAAAGGGGGCACATTACTGCTAAAAATAAAATATTAAAGCAATGTGTTTCTTTGCAGAATTTGCATTTACTCAGGGTTTGATATGTTATTTTTTTAGCAATAAAATACCCTTTTTTTTCCTTGGTTCACTTGTTCCTTTCCCAGTAGCACTCCGCATTCAGCTGCACACCTAAGGCTTCAATTATCATATGTGGCGCTGCCATTGGACGTCAGTAAAAAGAATTGGCACTAAATCTTATATTCATATACAGATGTATTGACAAATTAATATGCTGTATCTATTATCTAAGCACCTTCAAGCAACTGTATTTCATCTTCACATTCCCCTTCAGGATAAAGGCAAGTCTTCATACAGGGATCACCACAAGGTTTGTAGTGCCAGTCACAATGGCCATCCTTGTTGTAGTAGTCACAGAAAAAAGCTAAGAAAAAGAAGATTTAGATAAGGAATTTGATGCAAAATATCCACATGTAAGTAATACTTGTATTGGCAATCATATTTATTGATATACAGGTAAAACCATTCAATGATGTGATGGCAAGTGAACAGCTGTCAAAAGCAGGTGATTAAGGTAACTGAAGTTTTATTGTGTAAACTCTAAAGCTGGAAGAAAAAAAAAGTAAAATTTTCATTTTTTTTCTTTTGGACATTCATTCGAATGGAAAACTTACGACAGAGGTCTGGTGTTCTCCATTTTATACAAATGTAATGTCTTCTGCATACTGTGGCATAAGCTGCTATGGAGGTGCACAGACATTCACAGTCCCCAATATTGCTACACCTGCAGGTATCAGCCACACATGTCTCATAGAATGGAATGGGGTCCACCTGTAATGGCAAACAAGGGAACGATTAAAGGGGTTGCTTGTCTTAAGGCTACAAGCCCATGAGCCGCAGGCGCATGACCTCAAGTATGTGATTTGCATATATGCAATCACATGTCGAAAAGATGGGAGAGACCAATCTCCATGCAAGTGCATTAAAAAAGGCTGGACACAGTCTAGTTGAAATGTGGCCGGGAGTATGCATATCTCATACTTACAGTTACGCCCCCACCTGTCCCATAGAGTGACTTCAGATTCATAGCCTAAGGCCGGACAGCCCCTTCAAAATGTGCAAAAAATAGTGTATGTTCATAAAATAATCACACTGGTTGTTGCATTCTGAATGCTAAAATTATTGTATTAATCCTTGTAGCCTGTGTTTTTCATTATTTAAAGAAAAATGTTGAAAAAAGATAAATCTATTCTTGTATTAATGTTCCAGGAGCCAGTAAGTTTTTCCCCCACACCATACCCTACTCCTTAAAGGTCCCAGATCAGATTCTTTAACTTAGCTCTATTTGCCATTTAGTCTTATGCTGTTTCGACTTCCAGATTTTGTACACATCAAGTAATGTATTACTAGACACTTTGTCTTGGCCAGGTTATTTCAATATAATGTTAGCACATGTAGCTCAAAATATGTTAATTTAGGCAATAAATGGGAAAAAACACAACAACAGCAAGTAAAACCAGGCACAAAAAAACAAATATCCAAAAATGAAATAAA
>VIAB01000355.1:313040-325128 GCA_009801035.1 Oophaga pumilio | reverse complement strand
TGCTTACCAGCTTCCCCGGCGGTGACGTCATTGGACTGCTTTACCGCTATTACCCGGCAGCACGTGCAGTTATCGCGAGAAAGGGAGAAGATAATGGCGGCCATCAAGCAGTCCAGGACGTGACCACCGGGGATCTTCTGCCAGGTAAGTGCCACTGACTCCTGACAGACCCGACCGACGGACACTGACAGTGACAGGAACATTCCGATTCCGGTATCCGATATGACAAAAATATCGGAATTCGGAATCGGAATTCCGATACAGCGAATATCGGCCGATACCCGATATTTGCAGTATCGGAATGCTCAACACTAATTGTCAGTCCATAAAAATGGCATAATACTCTGACTACATTGTTCCCAGAAGCGACCTGGGATTCAGAGATGCTTCAAGGGGTCTTCCCTATGCTGTTCCCATATCAGTTCAGCACTGTGTCCATCGACATGTCCTATGAGGAACGGTTACAGGATTTGGGAATGTTTAGCTTGCAAAAAAGAAGACTGAGAGGAGACTTAATAGCTGTCTACAAATATCTCAAGGGCTGTCACATTGTAGAAGGATCATCTTTATTCTCATTTGCACAAGGAAAGACTAGAAGCAATGGGATGAAACTGAATGGGAGGAGACACAGATTAGATATTAGAAAAAAGTTTTTGACAGTTAGGGTGATCAATGAGTGGAACAGGCTGCCACGAGAGGTGGTGAGTTCTCCTTCAATGGAAGTCTTCAAACAGAGGCTGGACAGACATCTGTCTGGGATGATTTAGAGAATCCTGCTTTGAGCAGGGGGTTGGACCAGATGGCCCAGGAGGTCCCTTCCAACTCTACCATTCTATGATTCTATGACTTCAGCAGATTTTATACCCCTTGGAGTGGGGTCGGGGGTGACAGTAAAAATGCTTGAGTTTCCCATTGACTTCCATTATACATGTTACTCAGGTCGAGCACCCGAGCATTATGATTTTCTCAACTCAAGCAATGAACACCTGAGCATTTTAGTGCTCGCTCATCACTACTTGTAAAGTTTATGTGTCATTACAAACACTTCCAGATCCCATCTCATGGCAGTCAGTGAGGCTGGAAAGTCAGTACGGCATCTCTGCATCACTCTAAAACCACTGTGTACAGATACTACTGAGATATATTATGTTATTATGTATCATTACAAACACTTTCAGATCTCATCTCACAGAGTTATCAGTTCTGACACTGCCTTCACATTAACTGCCTTCAGAGGAGATCGGGAAGTATTTGTAGAGATATAGAAAATCTAAATTATGTATCATTACACAGGAGCTGCAGAGTTCAGTGAGGAGAGAAGGGAGTGTTTCTTTTCCCCTTCGTGATGCTGCATGCTTATGATTGGTTAACCTCATGCAGGGGAAATACACACCCCAGAGACAAACCTCTGGTAATGCTGAGTTAAATTATAACCTAAACTATACAAACTAATATCTCCACAATGGAGAGGGGTGATTAAAAAATAAAAACTATGTTTTACTTGGCTCTGCAGCCACTATTCTATGATGTGGTCAGTTTAACATGCTCAAACTGGGGAAAGGTCCCCTTTAAGATGTAGCTCATGTTTTCAAAACTTGTGCAATTGGATTTTCAGCAATTATATTTTAATTACTGTAGGTTCAGCCATGTTCTGGAAAGCTATAATAAGATAAAAACTTTCCCTTCCACTGATTCCTAAACATTTCTAGCCATGTTTTGTGTCCATGAGTAATATTACAAATAAATTGTTCATACCTCAGTGGAATTTGAAAGTTGGACAATAATGGTCGTTTTCTGATCATACATGAGAATTACATCCTCTGTCTTGAAGACAATGTGTTGTGCCTTTAAATCAATTCTATAAGAATTATTTTCTTTCTCGCTGCTATGTTTTTTTCTTTTCTCTATTCGTCCTTCAAAAATATCCATAGTTGTGTTCTGTAAAATATTAGATAACCATTATAATGATGCCATACAGAGAATGTGATTTGTATAATTTAAAGAGTAATTAAACTTTTTAAATTTAATTATTGATCAGCCTTCACAAAGTTAGTAATCTTTTTAATATGTTTCATTAATTTATTTTGCTTACTTTGATCTCAAACATCAAAAGTTCTGGTTTAACTGCAAAGTTCATTCTCTTTTACATGCTGCCTTGAACTGTATTTTTAGCAAGAATTCACACTCAAACACTATTTACAAACATTTCCTGCCTGAGCAATGTTGAAGGGAGCATAAAAGCTCATAGAGCATTTGTAAATAGTGTTTCAGCCTGAATTCTTACTAGAGCAACAGTTCAAAGCATCTTTTAAAACAACATGAACTAGGCCAGTGTTTTCCAAACTCCAGTCCTCATGATTCACCAATAGAGGCAGATGTAGTACAGTGCATCTGCAGAAGAGAGAGGTAAGGCTAGAAGTAATAGTATTCATTACCAAGATGTGGATGTGTCCTGCGTTCCCCTACGCGTGTTTCGGCGCTTGCCTTCTGTCATCCGTACAATGAACATGTGCGGATTCACCTGAGTTCAATAGGCAGCAGCGGTCATGTGCTTTGTCCATATCGCTGCCAATTACTGAACATCTATACATGCCCTCAAAGGTATGTCTTTTATTTGACATTTAATTTCACATGTATTTATAATATTAAGCTTTGCTTGTTCTAGAATCAATATTTAGGCAAACTTAAGTTGAGAAGGAAAAATTATCTTAATTGTAGACATTTTTTTATTACATTTCAAGGTTGGCCCAAAACTTTATCCAAGTTTTTCATTTGGGCCCTCTGTGTATTTGAGTTTGACATCCCTGCATTAGAGGCTGCTATTTTGCCCCTGAACTTGCTTTTAACTAAGATGGCCAATGTTTATCCAGAAACCATCTTGCTTCCTGTTTTGTCCTTCATCAAAACACACTTGACTCCGTGATCGAACATTTTATGCCACAACATCCTGTGACATCCTGTGGATGCTGCTGAAATTGGGACATATGGTAAGGGGTTTGAAGGTTCCAAATTGCACCTGGTTTCCTCAAATCACAGCTCCGTTAGCAGCCATGTGGTCTGCCGCTATGGACAGTACGCCTCTGAGTACAACCTACCAAAATACTGTTGCAGACAATGTCCTCCCCTTCATGATGGCACCCTTTCCTATTGGGAGTAACGTATTCTAGCAGGAAAAAGCCCTGCTACTGCAAAAAATAGTTCAGGAATAGTTGCAGCGACGAGTCAGATAGATGAAGGTTTTGACTTCAATTTGATCAAAAATCTGTGGGATGCGCTAGAAAAATAAATCCAATTCATTACAGCGTATCTTCGCACCTTATAAGACTTAAAGAATCTACAGCTACTGTAACATCTTAGTGCCAGATACCAAATGAAATCTTCAAATGTCTTTTGAAGTCCATGACTTGAATCAAAGCTGTTTTAGTGGCACAAAGGGACCTAAACAATATTAAGTAGTTTAAAATGTTAAGGTTGATAAGCGTAAATATGAATATTATTCATTCATAATTATGGCCAAAGTATATGTTTCCTTCTCTGTAAAAAAAACTTCTTGTTACACCCAGGCATGTGTAAATGTGTCTGCCGTAAACACCAGTGGTTAGCACTGCAGCCTTGCATTGCTGGGGTCCTGTGTTCAAATCCCACCAAGGACAACAGCTGCAAGGAATTTGTATGTTCTACCCATGTTTATGTGGATTTCCTCCCACACGCCAAAGACATGCTGAGATTTTAGCATTGATTTGCTACACATGTATTAGCATTTTCTGTTATAGAGCAACATACGGTAAATGAGAAAATGAAAACGCAAGTTCTTACCAGATGAGTAATTCTGATTTTGAGAGAACATACTGAATTGGTCGGTCCACAGAGAATATTCTGTATGGAGATTCGAAAGGTTCCCTCTTTATTATTGTTTGGGCAGAAGTCCTTAGCAGAAAGAAAAACAATGTTAAATGCACTAAGTTACAGATCTGTTGTTTAACAGTTCTACCCCAAAATGAGATTTCAGTTCAGAGCTCATAATATCCAAATTATCTTACGAGTAAAATACAGAAGCTTTATTAGACCTATTATTTCCATACTGATCTTTATAGAGTAACATTCCTTCCTCCGTCAGTAGTGTTTACATTGGGAAAAAAAAGTATTTAGTCAGCCACCAATTGTGCAAATTCTCCCACTTAGAAAGATGAGAGAGGCCTGTAATTGACATCATAGGTAGACCAGACCACAACTATGAGAGTCAAAATAAGGAAACAAATCCAGAAAATCACATTGTCTAATTTGGCAAGATTTATTTTGCAAATTATTGTGGAAAATAAGTTTTGGTCACCTAAAAACATGCAAGATTTCTGGCTCTCACAGACCTGTAACGTCTTCTTTAAGAAGCTCCTCTGTCCTCCACTCATTACCTGTAGAAATGGCACCTGTTTGAACTTGTTATCAGTATAAAAGACACCTGTCTACAACCTCAAACAGTCACACTCCAAACTCCACTATGGTGAAGACCAAAGAGCTGACAAAGGACACCAGAAACAAAATTGTAGCCCTGCACCAGGCTGGGAAGACTGAATCTGCAATAGGCAAGCAGCTTGGTGTGATGAAATCAACTGTGGGAGCAATAATAAGAAAATGGAAGACATACAAGACCACTGATAATCTCCCTCGATCTGAGGCTCCATGCAAGATCTCACCCCGTGGGGTCAAAATGATCACAAGAACGGTGAGCAAAATTCCCAGAACCACACGGGGGACCTAGTGAATGACCTGCATAGATCTGGGACCACCGTAACAAAGGCTACCATCAGTAACACACTACGCCGCCAGGGTTTCAGATCCTGCAGTGCCAGATATGTCCCCCTGCTTAAGCCAGCACATGTCCAGGCCTGTCTGGAGTTTGCTAGAGAGTATTTTGATTATCCAGAAGAGTATTGGAAGAATGTCATATGGTCTGATGAAACCAAAGTAGAACTGTTTGGTAGAAACAAAACTCGTCGTTTTTGGAGGAGACAGAATGCTGAGTTGCATCTAAAGAACACCATACCTAGTTACCTACTGTGAAGCATGGGGGTGGCAACATCATGCTTTGGGGCTGTTTCTCTGCAAAGGGACCAGGATGACTGATCTGTGTACATGAAAGAATGAATGGGGCCATGTATCGTGAGATGTTGAGTGCAAACCTCATTCCATCAGCAAGGGAGTTGTAGATGAAACATGGATGGGTGTTTCAGCACGATAATGATTCCAAGCACACAGCCAGTGCAACAAAGTAGTGGCTTTATAAGAAGCATATGAAGGTCCTGGAGTGGCCAAGCCAGTCTCCAGATCTCAACCCCCTAGAAAACCTTTGGAGGGATTTGAAAGTCCGTGTTGCCCAGCGACAGGCCCAAAACATCCCTGCTCTAGAGGAGATCTGCATGGAGGAATGGGCCAACATACCACCAAAAGTTTGGGCCAACCTTATGAAGACTTACAAAAAATGTTTGACCTTTGTCATTGCCAACAAAGGATATATAACAAAATATTGAGATGAACTTTTGATAATGACCAAATATTTATTTTCCAGCATAATTTGCAAAATAAATCTTGCCAAATCAGACAAGGTGATTTTCTGGATTTGTTTTCTCATTTTGTCTCTCATAGTTGTGGTCTACCTATGATGTCAATACAGACCTCTCTCATCTTTTTAAATGGGAGAACTTGCACAATTGGTGTCTGACTAAACAGTTTTTTATCCCCACTATATACTGTAGGTGCCAAATGATTAAATATTCTGACTTATTGGATGCTCATAGAAACCTTTGTATAAGCCTTGGTGGACACTGTCTGTGCCCTTAGCCAACAGTATATGTTGGGAGCTTTTCCTGACTAAAGTTGTAACTTTACCATAGACTATCAATCACCAGACAAATGTCGAAAGAGCGTCCTCCATCTGGCAGGTATGTGCTTGCACATTGAAACCTGACATGCAGGGGCATAACTACAATAGGTGCAGGGGTTGCAGTCACTCCAGCCCTGGAGCCTAAGGAGCCCAAAAAGTTCCTTTGGCCCACATGAAAAGATCAATACTATTTAAAGACTTGCTATAATTGAGTGCCCCATTGGAGTTTTGGCATCAGGGGCCATGAGCTTCAAGATACGCCACTACTAACACCTGATATATGCTGTCCAGTCCATGGGAATCAAATATCGGGCACAAGCTGTAAGTTTTACTCTGAAATGGTGCCGACTAGGACCAAGCTGTGCTTTTTGCATCGGCCCATTTTCCTTTTTATAATCTTTACCTTTAGGCCTTTTCGAGTTCATTTCATCTTCAACTTGCCGAACTGTTCACAATTACCGTAATTTTGACCAGAGCGGCCCAAACTTTTACATGCCAATGCATGTGTAGTAATAATAATAATAATAATAATCTTTATTTATACAACATATTCCGCAGCGCTTTACAGTTTAACTGTTTCAAACACAACAGTCATAAGTAACAACGTTAACAATATTACAATAATTAAAGGAAAATAAAACAACCCTGCTTGTGAGATCTTACAATCTACAATGAGGTGGGGGAGATATAAAGTACAGGTGTGTATTTACAATGATGATTGAGCCATCTTGAGGGAGTGGGGGATAGATAGAGATAGTGAATGGGCTACACACACACACACACACATAAAATTACTTTGATTAGGGATCATGATAGACTGCTCTGAACAAATGTGTTTTATGTATGCTGTTAATAGTACAAGTAAGAAAATGAGAACAACCACATTGCTAAACAAGTGATCACCTGAGCCAGTATGTAGTCACAGCCACCACTGAGATCATTACGGGACTGATCGAAGGTGATGAGATGGGCATTTCCATATAATGTGCAGGTCTTGGGACAGTGTTTCTTTGTGCATTCCCATGTCCTGTTCTTACAAGTACTGGTAGGAAGAGACCAAAATCAAATTTAACAAAATTTACGTTATTAAATGGTAAGTCATCATTGTGATCACAGGGGATGGAACCTCTTCTAAGCTAAAATAAAAAAAGAGGCAGTAGATGGTAGTGTTAATAGTCACCGTAGTAGACCAGAGAGCAAAGCACAATTATTAAACCAAATGTTTTGTGTATTATACTTTGAGCTCTATTATTTTCCAAATTTTTGAAATCTGTAAGCATGTTTCCCTGATTTCCTCAGTCGTAGACCGAGTGCAGTTGGCCGTATTAAAATTGGGCCAGTCGCGACTGCAAATTCCGGACATAACTGGCTCGGTACACCATTTTGTGTGCTTGTTCACATTGTGAATGGAAAGTAGATAGAGGTGTGCACACAACCCTAAATAAGACGAGGTGCTGGTGTAATGGACAAAAAGTCCTCGTAACATATATAATATGGGACACCGCACTCAGGGAGAATAATGGAATAATTGTTGAATGCAATATTTTTATTTAAATCAGGCAGCGTTTATAGACAGAAATAAAGCGATAACGTTTCGGCCCTAGCCAGGGCCTTTATCAAATCACGCTTATTGAAAGTCCAGTGCCGTATATAGATAGAGAAAGGAGTAAGGACCAATAGATATCCTTATATGGGTAACCGGTAAAAAATAGAAGTCCCGCTGCAAATGACCTTAGTTTATATCAAGTGGTATTTTTAGTGATGGTAGCGCTATAATTATTGTTGGAGGGGAAAATTGCTTCAATATAGAAGGCCGGGTTTTCTCAGGTCAGCCGTGCTTAAAGACGAGCCGCATGGATAAGGCAGCGCTCCCGCGCACTCTGACCAGGCAAAGCGCGGGAGCGCTGCCTTATCCATGCGGCTCGTCTTTAAGCACGGCTGACCTGAGAAAACCCGGCCTTCTATATTGAAGCAATTTTCCCCTCCAACAATAATTATAGCGCTACCATCACTAAAAATACCACTTGATATAAACTAAGGTAATTTGCAGCGGGACTTCTATTTTTTACCGGTTACCCATATAAGGATATCTATCGGTCCTTACTCCTTTCTCTATCTATATACGGCACTGGACTTTCAATAAGCGTGATTTGATAAAGGCCCTGGCTAGGGCCGAAACGTTATCGCTTTATTTCTGTCTATAAACGCTGCCTGATTTAAATAAAAATATTGCATTCAACAATTATTCCATTATTCTCCCTGAGTGCGGTGTCCCATATTATACACATTGTGAATGGAACAGCTGCTTTCTTTGAATGCTTTTTTCTGGTTCACAAAATGGACCAAAGTAGTTCTTGCTTTTTTTTGCTTCTTGCAGACCATTGGCTATAATGGGTATTGGTGCTGTCCATGCACTGTCCATGGAGCACACAGACTGAATATATATTTGTAAAAAACCATAAGAGAAAAGACCAAAATATAACAAATTTTATTGGAAAAGCAAGACAGACAAAAGATAAAAACACTTAAAAATACATAGATGCCAAAAATATCCACGCACCAGGGCTCAATTATGTATGTAATAGTACAATATGGCCATATATCATGTAATGAACATAGATAAAGATATATATCATATACCCACACAATCTGTAAGTAAATCTGAATCAAAGTATATACACAACTTTATCACATGTTATTTAGCCAACACACACATAGGGACCTAAGGATAAGTTTGGGATTGGAAATGGAACATGAGTATCCGCATATTGACATAATAGTATATATATGTCACCTTTGTGGAGATTGAATGAATGGTAACAGGTAATTCCCTAAAGATGGAGAAAGGGAGGTAATCCGATACTCTACCAATATCCAAGGACCCCAAGATTGATCCCCATGCTGGAATCAAAATGCCATAAATGGCAAAAAGTACCAAGAGCCACTGGTCAGGTGCGTGGGAAGTGTTTTTATCTTTTGTCTGTCTTGCTTTTCCAATAAAATTTGTTATATTTTTTGCACTTAAAAATTGTTCAGGTGTGCGGACCTATTATTGCTTGGTCTTTTCTCTTATGGTTTTTTACATGGTTCTTTTCCATGCAAGGTTCTGCACCCGTATATATTGATAGACATTAGGTGCACCCCATATATTCTCATTGCTTCTGAATATATATTTGTTTGAACAGTCCCTCAGGCCTTATTCAGACTTCCAATTTTCATGTACATGTTCTATGTTTTTGGTCTTGTTCTTATGAGTTCAAAATCGAACTGGATACCGTCCATGTGTTCCATGAACGGCACAGAGAGAGCACATGGACCCATTATAACCATTATACTAGTGCACATGTCCAGTTTTATAGGGACTTATGGACTGTTAAGAAAAAATTTACAACATCCAATACATTAATCTGTTTTATGTACCAGAAAAACGCATTTAAAGAAAGATAGCTGTGGTAGAATAAGCAGAGGTGTTTACCTAATTTCTACAATTATGCCTATAAATGGTAATTAGCATTTTTATACATGCATATATATGGATCCATTATACATTATAGATTACAGGTGATTGCATTTGTTGGGGGTTTGTTGGATTATCCAAAATGTTAAAATCTCGCAATTCTATACATGCAAATTATGCAGGTATCAGCTGTCAGGTTCCCTTTAACTGTTTGGCTGACCCGGTACAACTCCGAAAAATGACAGCTGCTGCTGGCCTCCATTGTGCTGAATTTGCAGAGAGTGAATGACATAAATTACGCATTCTGGAGAATTATATATATTCAAGGAGAACTCAATTCCACTAAAAAAATTGCTTGTCTCTAATTTTTAGGTGTCGAGTTATGAGATCAATTTTTCCTGAAGGGACTTTGTGGAACAAAACTCCATTGGCTCTGCTGTTGGATAAAAGACGTTGGGTGCACATACCTCAAAAATGTTTTTAAAAAGCACCATGAGGCCAATTCATTAACACACACCAGTCTTAAAGAAGGACTCCCTGGAGAACAATGTGCTGAATACATTACGAAGAGCATGCCACTTTCTGAATTCGGCGCATCGCCTCTTTATTTCGTGTGCTTCCGTGCGCCTTGCCAGCAAGTTAACTCCAGTTAGAGACTCGAGTAATATTTCTGGCAAATTTTATGCAAGGATGTTGACACACCCTGTCCTGCCCCAGGTCCTCCCCAAGTCTGTCCAGTTGCAAAACTTTAGAGGAACTCCACGTTTCGCAAAAAATGTTGGCTTTTCCAAACTTTTACATCAGTTTTCTGATTTAAAGCTTTAATGAATCTACCGCCATGTGTGTTCAAATAAGCTATCGCATTTTCTATTTCTAGGACTTGATTGTGGAACATTGTGAATGGTTTAGAGTTAATAGATTGGCTAATTCCCCAGAATATCAAAGTGCAATGATAGTGTCAGTAATTGCTCTGCTAACTTTGTACAAATAAAGCACAATGTAGTAAGAGGCATATCAGAAGCATACCAGGTATTGCAGGATATTTTAATGTTCATTCCTGTGGCATAAAACTTCCCTCCATATACACACGGACAGTCGCTTGGGAGAATACAGCCACCAATGTCGTCAGATACTAGACCTTTAGGGCAGACACATCCCGACACACATTCATTGCTATACTGCAGAAGGACATCACACCATTAGAGAAAAAGAAAAAGTCATGTTGGTTGAGTAGTTATTACATTTTTGGATCTTTTATTTATGCCTAGAATATACAGTACTATTAGATTCAATAAAAAAAACTGGACTGAATATATTGAGGTAGTTGGTGCCAATGTTTACTTTACCTCTGTAAATTTAGGCTACGTTCCGAAGATGAGCTTTTGATGAGTTTTTGATGTTGCAGATTTTTTGCCCCCATTTCCGCACCCATTAAAATAGGTTACTTTGAGTTTTTTCAAAAATACACACCATAAAAAAACTCACCAAAGACTCATTGTGGGAACATAGCCTAAAAAATGCCAAAAATTGAGTCCCAAATGGCTATACCAAGTAAGCTAAACTCTCAAAGTAGACCTCATTTCAATTTAAAATATCAGATATCTCTCCTTTTAGGTTAGGTGTCCATGATAAGTTTTTGGGGAGTTTTGAGCTGTGTATATTTGACAGACAAAAAAAAAAACAGCTTGTCAAAGTTCCAGTACAGTGGATGGGATTTATAGAAATCTCCTGTCAGCTGTTCTTTTTTTATGCTGCATAAACTGACCTGCGATGCGTGAAATCGACAACATGTTAATTTCTCTTGCAGCAACACTGAGTTTAATTTGCAGATTTTCCCAATATACTTGTGTTAGATGTGGAAAATCTGCAGATAAAAATGCATCTGTCCTGCAGAAACGCACAAAAATGCAAATCCACGCAACACTATAATAAGAAAGTTTTGATAAAAGTCAAATACCAGGAAGTATATAAAAATTTTTAGTTTAAAACAAGATAAAAATGCATCTAAAAAACACCCTAAAAAGATAAAGGAAAAAAGTAACCCAATTTAGCAAATAAATGCACAAATGCTGCCAAAAATCTGCAACATCAAAAACTCACCAAATACTCATCATGGGAGCGTAGTCTTACAGGCCAGTTCACATTGTCGTTTAACACAAAAGTGTCTAAATTGCTAATATGAAGTAATCAGATTGCTGCTTTAATTTTTAAACTTATTTTCAGAGAATTAAAGCTTGGATCTGATTTTTTTTTTGCTGTGGATAACATAAAATAAATTTAAACACTGTCAATCAATTCTTGCACCAGCTTTGAGTAGTGGAAGATCTCTGTATAAACATACAAAAAATTAAAGGGGATTTCATCTACTTAGAGGGTCCTATACGCAAACAATTAGTATTAAAATAATATTTTTAAATACATTTCACAAACTTAACTAATAATTATGTAGGTAGCGGAGATTTTTTCTTACGCATTCCATGTCTTGGGTCGTGCAGCTTTTCTGACACTGAGAACCCACTGTATCCGGATATGAAGAACTGCAGTCATAATAATACATGGGTGCTTCACAGACTAACGGTAAGAAAGCATATGATTAAAACTAGAAATTATGTGAAAACAATACTGTCGAATATAATAAAAAATGGCCATAAATGACCTTACCGCCTGGAATTGAATTCTTTTACAAAAATAATAATTTCTGCTTTATACTTTATTTACCGTATATACTCGAGTATAAGCCGAGATTTTCAGCC
>VIAB01000355.1:237440-248213 GCA_009801035.1 Oophaga pumilio | reverse complement strand
AGAGTACAAGTCCTCTTTGTTTGAAGAGGCAATTTGCATAAGAATACTCTTGTCATCTTTGGATGGAAAATTATTCACTACAACATGGTAAAATACATTAAGGGTTGCCATCTAGTGGTGGAATAATGGAACAGCATTTTTATAAGAGAACATGGTGACCATATGGCAAGATTAAATTTACTAGCAATGTGTAGAATAAGTGGAGAACTAACTGTTTACTCATTGCTAGCTATTCATTGTTATATGAATAATATATCAAAGATTTTTCCCAAGCAACCTCATTTTCTGGAATTCTCAACCTCAATACATCCGATTGTTTCGTACATTTGGAACCTTGAGACGTAACCTCAAGAAAATCTTCCACTAACCTCGCTGCCACCTCTCCACAATCGGAGCTTCTGCAACCTCCCAAGCTGCAGTCTCCTTCCCCAATGTAAACCCTTGACGGCCGAGCCCTCTCTCTTTTATATCAGTCTTTCATTATTAGTTTGTTTATTGTACTTCATAATTATATTTGTATGTAAACCACTTCTGACAAGCACAGCACCATGGAATCAATGGTGCTTTAAAAATAAATAATAATATTATTATGGTAATATGCTTAACCTCCTCATCTTTCCCCCCAAGCGAGTTTTCACCTTTATGACAAGGCCAAATTTTATAATTTCATTGTATACAGGGGAAAAGAATAGAAGTCTTTAATGCTTCAAAATATAATAATCCTTTTATTATAAATACATATCATAAGAAAATCACAAACAAACAATATTTAAAAATGGCCACAACAGAAAGCAGGTCTGACACCTGCATCAGGTGCAAACACATAGAGCTGAAGGACTCACAGTATGACATTATGTAGTATTGAAAATACCAAAAAACTGCAAGTCTTTATAACGCAGTATCTATAATGAGCAAGTACAGCACACACATATAAGTAAATTTTAAAATAGAACATGTAGTCAGTATATAAATACTTGTAAATACCGTCAGTCAAGATGCACTAAGTTGCAAAACACCACAGAGTCACACCAGCATATGGAACCCCTTGATACCCCAACGCGCGTTTCGCTTGTTTTCAATTGTGTTGTTTCATAGTTGGGGGGATAGTTGGCTGTTAATCTGAAAGGAATTTTTATTGTCCTGGTAACCGATCACATGACCAGGATATTAACTAATGGGTGCTATACACTTTGCATGCCACAAACCCATCCCAGCTGGCGTCCAGCACAAGGCGCATGTGCGGGAGCATGGGCACATTGCCATAGCTCCTGAACATGCGCACCACTCCAAAGTGATGCTGCGGAGAAGGAGGGTGCTCGGTAGGAGGCCAACACACGAGCACATCGCAGCCATGGGTATTCTGTACAGACAAAAGAGATGTACAAAGATTACCACATAAAGAGTAGGGATTATAATGCCAAAAATGGACAATTATGCTGCATGATCATATAAATGCAAAATCCATATGACCAGTCCAAAAGAGAGAATATCCTTCCTGAAATGATGTTGTATTCATAGTCCCTTAATGTCTCCCATTATATGTTACATTATGATGATGCAGAGCTTGATATTGTTCCCAATAATATCCCTTTTAATTATTAATTTCAAACACATGGTTATTCCTACATCAGCATCTGATTAAGGAAACTGTCAAGAAAAGGCAAATGAACAAATTATAGAAATCAAATAGTAATAAAACCTATAAAAAGGAAACAATATTTTCCATATATTATATAGAGGAAAGGGAAATAGAGGGGGCAAGTGGTGAATGTCTACAAAATGGTACAAAACTAATAGTTTAATTTAATGCCTGAGGGGCCATAGTCCCCATGATAGTAATCCATCGTGTTTCTTTCTGTGCTAATATCTTCTTAAGATTACCCCCTCTAAAGTCCCCATGTGCTAGGTCAATACCACATATTAATAGTGATTTTGCACTACAACCATTAAAAGTTCGAAAGTGCCATGGCAGTGTCTTCAAAGTTGAAATGTCATCCGCCGACCTGGCCGGGCCAATTTCTCTAACCTGCTTCCTAATTCGAGTTCTCAGCTCTCTAGAGGCCAACGTATACCTTGGGGCAACCACATACAGTGTGGAAAAAAAGGATTTAATCAGCCACCAATTGTGCAAGTTCTCCCACTTAAAAAGATGAGAGAGGCCTGTAATTGACATCATAGGTAGACCACAACTATGAGAGTCAAAGTGATAAAACAAATCCAGAAAATCAACTTGTCTGATTTGGCAAGAATTATTTTGCAAATTATGTTGGAAAATAAGTATTTTGTCAATAACAAAAGTTCATCTCAATATTTTGTTGTATATCCTTTGTTGCCTAAGGATATGTTTCCACGGTCAGGAAACCATCAGTATTTGCTGCGGATTGGACGCTGCGTACAGCTGCAGCGTCCAATCCGCAGCATCCAGATGTTACAGCATAGTGGAGGGGATTTTATGAAATCCTGTCTCCACTATGCGTGCACAGTCGCATCCGGCGGCCCTGCGTATCCGGACATCGTCTTTATAGACCGCAGCATGTCTATTTATCTTGCGGAGACGCTCCGTCTCCGCAAGATAAATAACCCAGTCTATGAATACGATGCGGTGATTCCGAATATGTTCAATAAACACATGCTGTATCACCGCGCATGCAAAAGGGGGCGGCGCTTTGGGGGGAGCGGGGTTTCTGCTGCATCCAAAGTGCAGGGAATTCTGACCATGGAAACGTACCCTTAGAGGCTTAGACCATGCTCTGTGCATGGTCTAACAGTATTTCTGTAGCCTAGTAACCTTGATGTCCTCATGACAACTTTGGGTCACCATGGCAATGATCGGGACCTCGCGATGATGTAGTGGTGGTGCCGATCAGAGGGGAGAAGGAGATTGATACATGCTGTGGTCTGTAAGCCCACGTTCTGTGTGCTGCTAACACGTTTTACTTTTCAGGTAATTTTTAAAATAGCACTATGTACAAACTTGCACTGTATTCTGGGTAATAGTCTCCACTATCTGGATATGTGTGCAGATGCATTAGTGTTGTGCAGCTGTGATTGAGCGCCAGGGCTGTAGTCGTGGCTGAGGTAAACGGCTCCAACGCACATTGGTCTGCCGCCACATGCATATTACAGTTCTCTGTCAGCATACCTGCTGCTCAATGCTTCACACCATCACACACTTCCTCTAGGTGGGAGAGGGTTCTCTCCAGACACTGGTTCATAAACAGAGACACAGTCCAACTCCAAATTTAAACGAGTAACTTTACTGTTATCTGTTCTAAGCCGGTTCAAGTCAATTACAGCGTACACATCGGGTTCCACACAGTTTGCCTCATTCACTATCCCTATGCTTTCCCTGTCCTCCTTCAGCATGTACCCAGGTCATCCCATCCCGACCGGAATCACAGCGTCCTCCCTGTCCAGCCTCACCACCGTCAGGAGTTCCCCTGTCCATTTCGCCCCAGACAAAAGGGCATCTGCCCACGTAGTAAGCTGCCACATGTCTTGCTGTACTGCTGCCAGCTGTCTTGCTGCAATCTGTCCTGCTGCAATCTGTGCTGTTATAATCTGCGCTGCTGTGATCTAAGCTGCTGTAATCTGTGGCCCTCAGGCCCTAAACGGCTGGGCTCTTGTCTTCAAAAGTTACGGGGCTGACTGCCCTATTAGGGCTCCCTGGCCCAAATGACTATAATGCAGGAAGCTCCCCAGCTTAACCACAGCTAGCCCCTCCTACATTAACTATATACACTCTGAGCATAACTATATCCCCATCTAGTGGGCTAATTAGGGTACTACGCTTTCCCTACAACAAGGCAATACAATAAATTATATTGGGATACATAAATATATATATACCATAAAATACAGATATATAATGGTTTTTTTACAGTCTCTAACACAGTATAGACTTTGTAGAAGTGTAAAGCTAGATTTGGAAGGAAGTGTTTGCCATGCTAGGGAAAGACTAATGTGTTGAGCCATCTTGGGCACTTTCTCCATTTCTAAAAGGTCCTTTGAAACTAAGGATCCCTTGTGTCTGCGGGTATATGCTGATACAACTGCAATGTTCCTATATATCATGGTTAAGTGCTTTGGGATCACTTTATTGTTCTCCTATATAACCAGTGTGGTGTGGATGGTGGCCACCTCTTGCATAATCTGTTTATCCTGACATGTGGTATTCTGAATGGTAGATTGATGTGCAAAGCATTTGTGGCCATAGACTGTAACCAACAAGCATTTGTGCTCAAACTGTAACCAACAAGCATTTGTGCTGTAGAACAAAAGAGAAGTCCAGCTCCAGGAGTAAACTGTAAAAAATTTTTCTTTATTGAACCAAGGTTAAAAATTTGACATGGCTGCTGTAAATGTCTCAGCAATGAGTAATATAACAAACTGCTACCCACAGTGACTGCCCACTGAGGTCTGTACGCGCTTCGAGCACCAAGTGCTCTTAGAATCAGAATTTGCATTTGTGCTCATAGACCAGGGGTCTGCTAAGCGGTCCTTTGGATATTTATATCAGGCCATACAAATCGTATGCTAAATCTGTCCATAAAGTACTTTTTGACTCTTGCACTGGTGTCAGGACTCAAATTGTGTGTGCCTCAGCATTCAGTAGTGAACGCTGCATGTGCATGCTCACAGAGCAAGAAGAAATTACAGGGATGGAAACTGTCAAAACATATCTGCCAGCCAAAGCACTGCTGTCCCCTGAATCTGCCCATGGCCACGGGCCAGAGAAAAGGTTTATGGCCCACAGGCCTGAGATTCTCTACCCCTGCCATAGATTGTAACCAACAAGCATTTTGTGGCCATAAACAGTAACCAACAAGCATCTGTTTCTGTAGAATGTAATTGAAATCATCTGAATAATAATCTGTAAGTACCAATATTTTGTACTATTTTTTGTAAGGGGTTTTGGTAAATGTGTTTCCAACTATGTCTAGGAGTTCTGGATTTAGATGTAGCGCTATTGCTGGGGTCCCAACTTGGCTCCCCTTCCCCCTCAGGGATGCGGACATTCTCACCACCGAGGCAATGCATTCACCTCCTGCTTGGCTTGTTCCTTGCTTCCTGCTGTGTATGCTTCTGGTGGCGCATAGTACGAACGTGCTCCCCTGCACATCCAGTTGGAAGAATGTGGCTCTGCCCTGGGCCCTGTATTGTTCAACATCTTTATCAATGATTTAAATGAAGGAATTGAGGGTAAACTGATCAAATTTGCTGATGACACAAAGCTAGGAGGGAGAGAGAGGATTCAAAAAGATATAAATAGACTGGAGCAGTGAGCAGCAACTAACAGAATGGTTTTTAACAGGGAAAAATGCAAAGTATTACATCTGGGCAATAAAAATGAAAAAAGTGTGTACAGAATAGGAGGAATCGGGCTAAGCAACAGCACATGTGAAAAAGACTTGGGTTTACTAATTGATCACAGACTGAACATGAGTCAACAGTGTGATGCAGCAGCAAAAAAAGCAAATGCAATTCTAGGATGTATTAATAGAAGCATACAGTCTAGATTACGTGAAGTCATTATTGCCCTCTACTCCTCTGTGCTCAGACCTCATCTGGAATACTGTGTCCAGTTTTGGGCGCCACATTTTAAAAAAGACATCAACAAACTGGAGCAAGTTCAGAGAAGAGCCACCAGAATGGTGACCGGTCTGCAAACCATGTCCTATGAGGAACGGTTGCAGGATTTGGGAATGTTTTGCTTGCAAAAGAGAAGACTGAGAGAAGACTTAATAGCTGTCTACAAATATCTCAAGGGCTGTCACATTGTAGAAGGATCATCCTTATTCTCATTTGCACAAGGAAAGACCAGAAGCAATGGGATGAAACTGAATGGGAGGAGACACAGATTAGATATTAGAAAAAACTTTTTGACAGTTAGGGTGATCAATGAGTGGAATAGGCTGCCTTGAGAGGTGTGGTGAGTTCTCCTTCAATGGAAGACTTCAAACAGAGGCTGGACAGACATCTGTCTGGGATGATTTAGTGAATCCTGCTTTGAGCAGGGGGTTGGACCAGATGGCCCAGGAGGTCCCTTCCAACTCTACGATTCTATGATCTATGATTCTATGAGCAGCTTGCACCTGCAAAGATTGCCCCAGCCAAAAGCAGGTATTAAAGGCACCGTACCTATTAGGGAGGTGCCTGAGCAGTGTGGTCCATTAGTGTCTTAGTGTGCAACTAGTGAGTTGCCAGGTCCTGGACCCCTGGTCCTTGTGCAGCCAGTACCTGAACCTGCTCCCCTGCTCCCGTGTGGCCTATGCCAGAACCCAAACCCCTGATGCTTGTGCTGCCAGTGCCTGAACCTGCACACCTTGTATATGCGTGGCCAGTGCATGAACTTAAATCCCTGGTTCTTGTGTGGCCAGGCCTGAACCTGCTCCCTTTTTGTGTGTGTGGCCAGTTCCTGAAGAGGTACCTGAACCCTGAAGCCGTGCCATTGGTACATGTTCCCTGAAGCAGCACCAGCAGTACCTGAACCCTGAAGCTGCTCGTCGGTACCTGAACCCTAAAGCTGAATCAGCAGTACGTGAACCCGAAAACACTTTGGTGGTATCCGAACCTGGAACCATTTTGTTAGTATGAGAACCTGACGGAGCCTGTTCCAGCATTCGAATTTAGCCCTGTCTGTGACTCTATGTCAGTATTCTTTCTGTGTGAGGATCCAGAATCTCTGTAGTCTGAACAAAGTCCTAATCCTGTCGCGCCAAGTACTCTGAGCCCTTGGGGTCATTAGCTGCAGTAACAGGGACGGCCTAGGAGTGGTGCCTGGCAGCTATGTAAGGAGGTGGTGGGGACCCTAATGTACCTTCTCTCTCCTGAATGCTGTTCACCTGTGTCACATGCGGCACCCTGATGTTTTACTAATGTTTTGCTATTGTGTGCACTGTAATGTATTTGTCCTGTCCTGTAATGTGATGTATTGTGCTTTAGCTTAGGGATAGATTAGTAAGTAGTGCAGCACCATAGGGGGTTAGAATACAGGGGGCACAGTAGAGATAGAGCATAGAATAGATAGAAGTGTTAGTTAGACACAGGCAGCAAGTAGTTAAGTAGATGGGAGCAGCACAGAGCAAGGAGTTATAGTAAAGGTACTTCCTGTTTGGAAGCAGAGGCTGGGGCAGCTACCCAAGGGCAGGATGTATGCAGTGGACAGTAACAAGCTGTGGGGGATAAGTCTGCCGATGGCAGTAAGGGGCCCTCCGCCTGGAGAATAGTGCACTCGGGCACCAGCTTAAAGGAATCATTCCCAGGAAGGATTCTTTGTCTAAGACCAGGGTGGTGCTGAAGATACATATGGGACACGAACTGTCCGTAGATGCTGCCAAGATGGCAGGTACAGGGAAGCCAGGTGTTGGATCCGGATGGTCCATGGAGACAGCGGGGATTGCCAGAAGCAGAGATTGTCCAAGGAAACAGGTGGGACACGGATTGTCCAGGGATATAGTTGAGCTTGCCAGGAGAGGGAAGGTGATGCAGAATATAGAGTCTGTCCAGATGACAGGGAAAGATAAGAAGATGTTTATGTGTATAACTTGTGCTGTTTGTGTGAAGAATGCAGATAAGAAAATGTCTCTGACCTTGACTTGTGCTGCCTATGTGATGAATATGCTGCTGTTTAGTAAAGTTCAACTGTTGGAAAAAGATCTCATCTCTGGAGTGATTTATGGAGCCAACATGGCAGCAACTGAGGGCAATCTCACAGAGCCTGTGAGTGTGCTGTGGTGCATGCTGCACATGCAGTGCAAGGGACTTTATTTATCTTTTCATGTACAAGGTGTTGGGGTGCTCACTAACTGTTGCTTAGTGGACTCGCCCTCAACTACCACCCTGTGCACACTTGTTACAGCTACATGCAGTTCAAGTCTGTCTCCACCATCAGAAACTCCAGTGAACACCAGGTAGTCACTTAGCTAAGCAAAGCCATAGATGTTTTGTGCACTCCCTCAAGACTGAAAGCCGGCGGCTGCTGGAAGGAAATAAGTTCATTTTTCTCCTGGTAGCCACACTTTCAGTAAGACGGACAGGCGGCATTGTAATGCTTTTTATCTACAGATTAACAATACATCTGCAAGTAAATAGCATTTTCAAAGTGACAGGTCCCCTTAAAAACACATTGTAATGGCAAAAGTGGAAGAAAATTTTTAGTGAAGATTTTTTAGAAAGTAGCGTAACTTTGTATTTAGGAAGCAAATGAACAATAAAAAAAATTCCATGCAAAGTTATTCATAATCTTTAAATATGTACCTTCAAAATTGTAAAACGTGCAAAGAAATACCCATATAGTGCCAGCTAAATACTGAAAATCACCCCTGCTTGAACAGCACTTATGCTAAGTATTTTATATCAGTATTTGTAAGCCAAAACCAGGAGTGGAAGAATCAGAGGAAAAGTATAATAGAAACAAATCACCACTTCTGTATTTATCACCCACTCCTGGCTTTGGCTTACAAATACTGAGGTAAAATACTGACCGAATACTGAACGTGTGAATGTGGCCTTATATTGTATTAGTCCTAAATCTAATTGGGTTGGGAAAAGAAACCATAACAACAATATGATGTAAGTGCTTTTAATTCAAGGCAGGAAAATAAAACATAAACACAAATTACGTTAATTATGGAAAAATATATTTAGCTTTTAATAGTATTTCCCATTATGGATTCAGAAACCCTCTTCCTAATAAAGACCTTTCCTCCTTGCAGCTCGCCGAGCTCGGACAGGGCTCTGATATTCATTTGCATTCTCGTGTCCACAGTCTGTACTTATGCAGTCACATTTCTCTACATCAATGTATCCATGATCCACGTCACTGCCATCAGGACACCGCAGCTTGACACTCTTCTGGCTGGTCTGCACCTCCTGACAGCAGGTACATCTGTGGGACATGGCTCTGGCGTCTGCTGAGTACCTACAGTATGTAAAAGGGATTCATGTTGTTAGCATTATGATAACAATTATTTTTTATGACTGCAAAGTAAAATAGTAAAATGAGTGTGGAAGACATGAGTAAAATTTTTGGGTGCATACAATGACTACTAGGGATTTTTATGGAGCTTATTACATCCTGTTTTATTATGGAGTTTAACCCCCCAAGCATCAGTCCATTCATGGGTGTAAACGCCAGAAGCGTTTTACACCTTTCTTTCCACTTTATCATTTTTTTTGTTTTCTCATCAATGCTTTTAATTGAGGCCTTGTTGCTAGCTTTGTATTTTATTTGTCCTATTCATTCTTTTTTTTTTCACTTTTGACACAAGTGAAATGTATACATTTGCAGGGGAGCGTCTTAGGAACACAGGGAGACCAAACATGTAGTGATTTAGAGATGATTGAATCACTTTCATGCAAACCAAATTTGAATCAAATTTTATTAAATTCACAGGACCTGGCAAATTTGAACAATTTGCAATTCGATTCATGCTAATCAACAAAAAGAGGCCCACCATCATTTTACACATTTTAGACGATGCATCAACCACAAAAGGCTGATGAGACCTCAGGCGTGACTGCACGGGATTCCCCACAATGCCTGCAGGTACCATATGGCATGGTAAAACATAGTCAATAAGGAGGAACTCGTGGGGCTATGGGGCCCATGAGTCTGGGTGGCCTGGTGCCATCGCTGTCATTGGCTCTTCCCCCTTACCTGCCCGGCATCATACTTTCAACTGTATTGGCATCTTGGTCCTGGACAAAGATGGGAGCCATCATCTGTTGCTCCCTCTCCCATCATTCCCCCTCTGCGTCTGAGCTTTGTGACGTCTCAGCACAGTCGGCACAAAGACGTCACTACAGCGCACCTTCTGTGCTGAGTAGTGCAGAGGGTCAAAAGACACGCTGCAGAGATTAGAACAGCAGGGAAAGGGGAGAGGAATTTACTTTTTATATATGGAGGACTATATGGAGCTCATAATACTGAATGGAGGAGTATGTGGTGCCCATAATAATGTATGGAGGACTTTGTGGTGCCCATAATACTGTATGGAGCACTATATGGGACCAATTATAATGTATGGAGGTCTATGTGATGCCCATAATACTGTATGGAGGTCTATGTGATGCCCATAATACTGTATGGAGGGCTATGTGGGGGCCAGTATACTGTAAGCAGGGCTATGTGGGGGCCAGTATACTGTAAGTAGGGCTTTGTTGGGTCATTACACTATTTGGAGAACTATGTGGGGGCCATTATACTATTTGGGGAGCTATGAGGGGACCATTATACTGTTTGGCGGGCTATGTGGGGACCATTATACTGTTTGGAGGTCTATGTGGGGGTCATTATACTCCTTGGAGGGCTATGTGTGGGCTATTACATTGTTTGGAGGACTATGTGGGGGATATGATATTGTTTGTAGGGGTATATGGGGCAATTATACTGTATGCAAGCACTTATGCAGTGCAAAATTTTAGGTGGGGTCAATAATACTGTGTAGAGAGTTGTGTGGGGATCAGCATGATGTTTGGAGGTCTGGGTGAGTGGGGACCATTACACTGTTTGGAGTGCTAGTGGAGGCCATTATACAGTATGGATGATTGTATTGGGGCTATTATACAGAGTGGGGAGGTTTGGGGGCCATTGTACTGTATGGAGGCCCATTATAGTGTATGGAGGGCTGTGTGGTGATCACAGTTGGGGTATCATACTGTGTTGGGGTCACCATAGTTTGCTGGGGAAGAATTGAGGGGGATACAGTAGGGTCATCATGTCATGGCCCTCAATCTACTAAAACTCTTGTGCATGCCCTCATCTCCCGC